>PJEM01013286.1:0-27478 GCA_004023845.1 Helogale parvula
CGTTTTCCTATCAGCCCCCCTCTCCAGCGAGACACACCCTTCCACTGAGAGACGCCTTTGCCCTGAGCCTCCCCACTGCGCACTCACAGCCGGCGCCCGCTCAGCAAACATGCAAGCTCCGTGCCCGCAATCCTTCAGGCTGAGTTACTCCCGCAGAGAGTTTAAGTGCCACAGTTACAGCTCACGGTATTGCAATCCTCCACTGAGAGTCAGCTGGCCAGGACCCCACGGGCCAACTGCAGAGGTTGTTGCTACTTCTAATGAAGCCTGGAAGTGTTAAGTTCATTGTGGATTTGCATGCAGTGTAGGAAGTAACAGAGACATCGCTGTGCTCTTCACCCGGTTTCCCCCAATCACAGCATCTGTAAGACGATAGCACAGGATCACAACCAGGCTGCCGATGCTGACAACATCAAGATCAGAGCGGCTCCATCACAAGGATCGTACTGTTGCCCTTCTGAAGTCACACCTCCCTCCCTCCCAAGCCTCTCTTTCCCATGCTTCACCCTTGCCTGTCACCTGCCTGTTCTCAATTTCCATAATTTTGTCACTGGCAATAATTACAGAAATAGAATGATGCCGTACGCTAGCTGTGGGGACTGACTGGTTTTCACGAGGCACATTCCTCTGGCATTTCGTCCAGGTGGATGGTTATATGCACAGTGTTGGCCATTGGATCACTCGTCGGATTCCACGGCATGGATGTGCCACAGTGAGTGGACTAACCATTCACCTGTGGAGGAACATCCGGGTTGTCTCTAGTTTTGACTATTAGAAGAAAGCTGTTACAAGTACTCATGTACAAATTGGACAACTTAGGAAAAAACTTATAAATTCCTAGAAACATATAACCTGATCTGAGTCAGGAAGTAGTAGAAGGGTACCTGGGTAGTTCAGGTCATGATCTCACTGTTTGTGAGTTCCAGCCCCGAGCTGGGCTCTGTACTGACAGGCCAGAGCCTGGAGCCTGCTTCAGGTTCTGTGTCTCCCTCTCTCTCTGCCCCTTACCTACTTGCACTCTGTCTCTGTCTCTCAAAAATAAAAATAAAAATAAAAATAAAAATAAAAATAAAAATAAAACCACAGTGACTACTAAAGATTATATAAACTTAGAATAAAATAAAGTTAACAAATACTCAAAATTTATTCCCTAATGATTTTGCTATTACAGGAGAACATTATACCACCTGAAGACATGCCATTCTGGCATAAAAATTATTTAATTTTTTAATATTTATTATTTTTGAGAGAGAGAGAAGAGGCAGTGTGGAAGCGGGGGGGGGGGGGGGGGCGCGGACAGAGAGAGGGAGACACAGAATCTGAAGCAGGTTCCAGGCTCTGAGCTGTCAGCACAGAGCCCAACACAGGGCTAAAACCCACGAACTGTGAGATCATGACCTGATCCAAAGTCGGAAGCTTAACTGACTGAGATGCCCCTGTATAAGAATTATTTTGAGCCGAAGACAATCTAGAAAAAACAGAGGCAGGAAAAGCTCTCTATCCTTCCCACCTGTTTGAAAGCAGGATACACATTTCCCTTTGCAAAGCTGTTGCCTGCTTTTCCATACCAACAGGAGAAAAATAGCCATTATCACCAGAGACAAAAACTTGGCACTGACATGGGTCTTTACAAAGAAATCTAACTAAAATTACCCTCATCTTTTAAGTTTGTCCAGTATATTTACCTTCCCACAATTCACTACCTCCATAAATCCAAACTCCTTTTATCGCTCTTTGTTAAACTGGTATATAAACCCCTGGCTCTAAGCTCCTCTGTGGGTTTTTAATTCCTTTTCTGTGAGACCCCTATGTGCATGTAAAACTGAAATATTAACATCAAATAAAATACTTGTCTTTTCTCTGGTTAATCTGTCTTTTGCCAGTTTAATGTGCAAGTCCCAATGATAAAACCTAAGCTAGTAAAGTGATTTCCTTTCCTACTCATCTTACTGTTTATTTCTTGAGGTGATTCGTGTTTGCTACAGAGGCATTAGTGGCAATTTTGGCTGGATTCTTTGTTGTAGGCGCTGTCCTGTACGTGGCAGGATGTTGAGCAGAATCCCTGGACTTTACCCACCAGATGCTGGTAGCACAGCTTTGACAACCAAAAACATCTCCAGAAACCACCAAAGGTCCCCTGCAGAGCAACATCACCTGTGCCTGGGAAGGACTAGGCTCCGTATGTTGTCTACCGATGTACGCGCAGGGGAAATAATGTGTTCTGGTGCGCTACTGTACATTTCCTCCTAGTACCCAAGGTCATTCGGGGGCTTGAAATTGGCCATGGCCAGGGTACTTTCATCACAGAAACTGACTATAAATCAGGACTCGATGTATTGTTCTGCTGGTTGCCTAGATTTAACAAAGTGGTGGTGAAAATGTTAATGGACACTAAGTGTCGTGTATGTCACCACGACATCATGAATAGCACAAAATACTGACACAATATTCTTGCATATAAATTTAGCCTCAGTCCTTCCATCTTGACCCAGAGTTTACCTTCTGGGCCTTCTCTCAGAGGGCGACTTAACTATCCTCAGGTGCAAGGAAAAAATAAGAGGACAAGGGTTAATGTCCCCTGTTAATGGTTATGACACAGTTTGCATACTTTGTCCTTGAGATAATGGCTATTCCCCTGAAACTGCCCTACAACCCTAACCCCTGCCTTCAAAATAACAAACGAACGTTTTCCTACATACGAGCATAAGGGTCGCTCTTTGTCACTTTGTAGCCTTTTTTACAATAAAAGCTCAACTCCGCTTCAGACTGCCCGCTTGCCTGCTTGCTCATCATAAAAAGCCCCAAGTTCTTGGGCTCAAGGCCGCACACTCAGAGTTCTACGTTAACTCTGTGCAGTCCCAGGTGATATTAAAGACCCCCTTAATTCAGCTTCAGTGGTCCCAGGCGGTATTAAAGACTCCCTTAATTCGGCTTCGGTCTCGGTTGGTCTCCGGGTCTCTTGGCCTAACAGTATCTTCCAGTATTTGCAATTAACATGATTCAGAAACCAGTCACACCACGGAGGGGTGATGATATCTCACATATTTCAAGTAAGGGAGTGTCTTCAATTGCATCAAATGCTGCGGATAGTCAGGTAAATTGAGAATAAAGAACTAGATTTGGCCAGGTAAAGTCACCGGTAACCTTGAGAAGTACGATTTCAGCTGAGTAGCCACAAAGGCGGCCCAGGAAGGATGGAGAAAGCAGCGAGGTCGAGACAGCAAGTAGTAACAACTGCTTAGAATTCTGTCAGGCAGCAGGTACAGAGGGACAGCTGGTGGGCAGGATTTAATTCCAAGGATGGTAGTGGTTTTGGTTTTTTTTTTTTAATAGGACAGACATTAAAGCACGTTATTAGGTCTGATCCCATAGTGAGAGAGAAATTATTGGTGCGAGAGAGAGATAAACTGAAGAGTGGCACAAAGTCTTTTGGGGAGGTTTAAGAAACAAGAAAGGGGGTGGGGACAGTTGGTGGCCCTAGATAAAAAGTGATACTGCTTTCACAGGGTTATTATGAAGTTCCGAATAAATGAACCAATGTGAAAACACTGCATACATTGTAAGATACTAGGAAGTATTATCAAACCACTACTCAAGTAATGAAGGAATTTACTACACCAGGTTCCAATTACAGATTCAGAAATGGAAGATGTCTCTCTATACCGACTTGGTGATCATTTTTATTATAATCGATTATGGCTCCACTGATCTTTTACCTTCACGAGAAAAAGCTTACAAGATAAGCCTCTGAACTCTCAGTTCCATCCACTTTAAGAGCTGGAAAGAGTACTAAGGTTAATTTGCTGGGATGGGAACCTACACTTCCTACTTCCTATTTTGTTTTAGTGAATAAACGAAGGTGTTTCAAGACCTTTATCAGTTTTGTAAGCTCACTCTTCCTTTTTTTCCTGTGCTTTCTGCCGAGGGCGCAGGACGGCAGACAACTCCTAACATACTCCTTACAAACACTTTTCCATCCCCATGTAACGAAAACCATTTCATGGGTGGAATGGAAAAAAAGGTGAGGCGGGTTAACCTGTATTTCGCCCCCCGGCCTCCAGGGGGACGAGACCGCATCTTCGCGGAGGTTCGAGGAGCGGGGACCCGTGAGGCTGCAAGCCGAGCAGGGGGTGCGTCAGCCGGGGCCGCGCGAGTTCCCCGAGGCCGAGCCGGGGATGCGGGCGCAGGGCTCAATCGTGGGCAGCGCTGGAAACCGAGCAGCGCTGGAAACCGGAGGCTGGAGGCCCGGGGATGGGGGCTTCAGGGAGACCAAACGTTTTCAAGGGAGTCGGCTGGGGAGAGGAACTCCAGGTCGGGGAAGGGGGTTTTACGGCGCTGGATAAGGGTGGTCTCGGAGCAGGGGCCACAGAAACGAGTTATCGACTACGGAATCGGCGGACACGGGAGGTATAACCCTCCCTTCACCTGACTATCGTCGTTATCCCGAGCTTCGCAGGACTCCTCCTTAGAGCCGCAAACGGAAGTTACGCAGCTCTACTTCCGTTCTGGCCTGCCCCAATATGCCCCTCGGCCCGGCCCCGCCCCGCCGAGAGGCCCCGCCCCTCGGCTCAGACCCCGCCCCTCAGCCTCCAGCTTTCCTCCTCCCATACCTCTCCATCTCCCGTGGATCCAAAAGGAAAAGAATGTGAGGCTTGCTGTCGCTGCGATTGTCCAATCATTTTGAAAGGGAAACCAAAGTGCAGTTCTGCGAATTGGGGCTAAACTTATTATAAAGCCTAGTCACTGCCACCAAGGGCTTTAGGGATGTGGGAGATATACACAAAATCTTTAATATGTAAGTAATTTATTCACTCGCGCTCAGGATCAAAGACTAAGTGATAGGTGATTGTAGTATAATGCGATTTCTAAATGTAAGCTCTTGAACTGGTAAATCCCAAACCAGTTTTATTATTTTTTAATTGAGTTATAATTGACATAAACCATTAGTTTCAAGTGTATAACATAATGATTTCATACGTGTATATATTGCTAAGTGATCACTACAGTAAGTCTAGTTAACATCTGTCACCATGCATAGTTACAACTAAAGCAGTATAATGGCAATGTGAACTGGCTAAGACATTGCACTTCTTGTATTTTAACCTAAAATTAGAAAATGAATGGTGTCAAGCCCAAATTTCTTTCCCTCTAAGATTAGGGAAATCCCACTAAGGACTGAGTCGTGGTTATATAAATTTGGATTCATTCACTCCTGAAGACATAATAAAATCATTAGACCAACCCAGTTGCAGAAATATTAGGGCTATAGGTTGTTATAATATTTCTCTTTTTTTAAATTTTTATTTATTTTTGAGAGAGAGCGAGAGAGAAAGAGAGAGCGCTGGGTAGGGGCAGAGAGACAGGGAGACACAGAATGTGAAACAGGCTCCAGGCTCTGAGCTTTCAGCATAGTGCTCAAGGCAGGGCTCTAACTCTTGACGGGAGCTGAAGTCGATTGCTTAACTGGTTGAGCCACGCAGGTGTCCCTCTTTCTTAAAAACAAGAGTTTTCTTTTTCAAAGTATTATTTAAAAAATTTACTTTATTTAAAAGTGTATAAAATATGTCCCATGATATAAAATTCTAGACACATAGCAGATTTAAAAACAGCATAATGGAAAATATAAATATATTTTCTTTTGTTATATATATCTTTTGTGCACTTACAGTCTTTTCCTAGGTTTACATTTTTCTTTATTTTACAGTCTGATTCATACTTGCAGTAAAAACAAATACCATAGACAGGCATATAGCAAAAAGTAAAAATTCCCTTCTCTCTATCCCCTCCTCAGATACTGTAAATAAAATCCTTCCAAACTTTCAACCATACAAATATATTTTTGTTTTTAACGCTCATGATTTCACATTATACATGCTTTTCTGTAACCTACTTTTCCTACTGAATACTGTAATGGAAATCATTCATGATAGTATGTTTAGAGATACTTCATTCTTTTTAATGATTGTATTATATTTCTTTATATATCATTATCTATTTGGCGAGTTCCCTCATGAAGGCTATACAAGGCGTTTTCAACAGTTTACTAATGAAAACAATGCTGCAACCACCACCCTGACAGCTGATTCAGACAAATGTACTTATTTGCACATCCTTACAGTCCTCTCCTCCTCTGTAAAATCAGATTTTCAAAATGAAAAGTTGAAGTATTAAAAATGACTAATGGAATACATGGGTAATATATGAATCCAAAGGGAAAAAGACTATTTCATGAAGTTATATTCATGTCAGCAAACTAGAAAACATTTAAGCTCACTCTTTTTAAAGACTGTGACGGAGTTGAGGGGAGAGAGAATTATCTAGATGAGGGCTGCTCACTCTTTATGGGCTCCACTTAATTTCTTAAACACATCCTCTCTGTTCCATGCTCAGAGGCTGCCTGATGTAGCTCGGTTCACTTTTCACTATCAGTCTTGTTTAGCAGCAGGTGATAGGCATTTTAAAAATTTAAGACGTTTCTAACAAAAAGCCATCAGCCACGAGGAAGGAGCAGGGCTTGGTGGGCAGATAGGTATGAGGGAGGGCAAATTTTCTTCCCATATTCTCGCTTTGACAAGCCCCAAACTCCGTGTACAACATATAGAGGACACGGATTCATTAGGGTCTGGTCCCAGTACAGCTCGCCCTTTATTTATACTTGTGACTTTGTACTTTTAAACTACCGGTGGGTATTGGTTTTCCTTGGATATGTGGTTTTGATTACACTGTTCTTTTTATTTTTTTTAAGTATTGCTGTTCCAACAAGTGATGGTTGATTTTTTTTTATTTTTTTATGTCTTTGAGAGAGAGAGAGAGAGAGGCAGAGAGAGAGGGAGACACAGAATCCGAAGCAGGCGCCAGGCTCAGCTGTCAGCACAGAGCCCGATGCGGGGCTTGAACCCACAGACTGTGAGATCGTGACCTGAGCCGAAGTCGGACGCTTAACCAACTGAGCCACCCAGACACCCCAATTACACTGTTCTTAAATATGGTTTTGCTTTTGTATAGTTACACAATTCTGCGCCCTTACTGACCTTCAAAAGAGGACCTGACTACTTTAAAGTGGTTACCTTAGAGTGCTTTCCAGATTAAGTAAATATTTCAATTAGAGGAGTCAGTAATTTTAGATTGGGAGGGTAGAGAGCTCCTGCTTTGGGAAAATGTGCTCATGAGTGACTCGACTCTTGGAGGGGTGGTTTTACAAGGAGTATGTGTAATGAAGTTCTGGGCAGGTCTTGACCCTGTCCGGAAAAAGAGAAGGAAATTTCAATGGGTGTCCGCCCAGGTAGACTGGAAATTACTAGCTTATGACACAATTTCTCCTTAATTTTGTTCCAGGCTTTGGTAAAACTTAGCTAAGATAGGAGTGAGCTTCAAAAAATACTGCCTCCCTAGTCACCAAGCCCCCTTTAATAAGGGGCCCTCCCTCTCCTTACTTGTCTTATCAGACCTTCCCAGAGGAGGGGTGCCATTACGGAATGCCAAAAGCAGCCTGCAGGAGGACTTATGCAGTAAGAGGGGAAGGACCCCGCACAAGTATTTCTTCTTCATAACTGGAAGAGGGGGAAGGTAAGTGAACAAGGGACAGAAACAAACCAAGAAATATGGCGCCAGCAGTTTCCTAGAGAGTGATTTATATTTTGGCAAGCCTATCTACTATGACTCGCAAGTTTTCTTTTTAAAAAATAAACTGTGATGCCGATGATAGTAGTTTTGACACAAAAGGAAGTAACATTTAAAGACACTTGTCATACTCACTCTCCTACTGCTCTGTCCATGCACGGAAGTCTCCTGAACTGCGCCCACCCAGGGTGGGCTCTACCCCTAAGATCTGAATGCTTGCAGGCAAGGCGTTGGCGGCACACGCAGGGGTGTGCATGTGAGCTGACTTACAGCTCTTCTCTGGAAGGTCTTTCCCGGTGGCACTGGCACACGGACGTGTTATCATCTGGCTGAGCAACAAGTTCCATTCCATCACGTATTTCAGGTTTGCTGGACTGGCGCTCAGCATATTCCTGGAATGCAGGTGTGAAGGCAACTGAAAGATTAGTCCCTGCTTCATTCCACCGGTTCCTCCCTCCCTACCCTACCCACGCCATCCTTTCTAGTGGCTGTGTATCTTTAAAAATTTTTTTTGTAATATTTATTCATTTTTGAGACACAGAGCACAAGCAGGGGAGGGGCAGACAGAGAGGGAGGCACAGAATCCGAAGCAGGCTCCAGGCTCCAGGCTCCGAGCTGTCAGCACAGAGCCTGACCTGGGGCTCGAACCCACGAACTGGGAGCCGAAGTTCGAAGCCTGGCTGAGCCACCCAGGCACCCCTAGTGGCTGTGTATCTTGAAACTACAACCAAAGTTGTTTTGTTCCAGTCCCAACTTTAGTTGTTTCGGGTACTAAGTACAATATTTCATAATCTAACAAGGACCCCAATCTACAGTTTTCTGTGGACACAGGAAACCTCCACAAAAGGAGGTCAAGCCAGGCGTCCCCATTGGAAATAACCCCTTGTTAGTATCCTCCTCTTGACATTTATCCTCCACTAATGAAAGAATAATTAAATTTGTTGAGCACTCAAATCAACAAAGACGATATGCATTTCAAAATAAAGTTGGTGGTCTCACACACCCTTCCCTTTAGGCTCGTGGCCACGTAAGTCGTGTAAATGGCTACAGACATGTGTAGTGTCCCCCTACTTGGGCCACTGACTGAAACATTCCTATAAATTAGACTTCCAGGGCAGTGGTTCCATATACATGTAGCTGGACCTTCCTGGCTGGGGGCCCAACCTAATAAAACACTGACTCCAGTACAGGAACCTCGTTAATAATTTAGAGGGAGAATCTCCTACTGTTCAAATTACAGGTAGACCAGCAGAGAGTACACAACTCAGTTATGGGAAAGCGTGCTTTTAGTAAATAGTGTAATTTATTATTTTTATTTTTCTATGAGACAGCAATGTCCTCAGGCATCTGAAGAAATATACTTTTTTTCTGTCCACAGAAAAGTAAGTTTAGGTTAAGAACAAAAGCATTGTTTCTTATTTTTTCTCTTCCTGGTGACATTTTACTGTGTAAAAACACAAGCTAGTTACTCAAGGAACCAATCCTTGCATTTCCACATTTTAGGCCTAAGGTGTTAGAACCATTATAAGTATATTTCACTTTGGGGCGCCTGGGTGGCTCAGTTGGTTAAGGGTCCGACTTTGGCTCAGGTCATGATCTGAGAGTTCGTAGGTTCCAGACCCTCATTGAGCTCTGTGCCGACAGCTTAGAGCCTAGAACCTGCTTCAGATTCTGTGTCTCCCTCTCTCTCTCTGCCCATCTCCCACTGGCACTCTGTCTCTCTCTCTCAAAAATAAATAAAACATTAAAAAAATTTTAATAAATGTATTTCATTTGTTTGTTTCTACAGCTGTAAGGATGCAAGTCCGATCAGGCCCTCACCACCGGGCCATCCCAGCCTTCCTGGAGCCGGAGCCGGTCGCGGTGCACCTGCACCTCGGCGGTGGAAATGCGCCCAGCGGCAGCCATGGGGGGCGGGTGTTCCCCCCGCCAGCCGCAGGTCCGATCCAGCCTTCCCCTTTACTTAAAAGGGAAGGCGCTGGCTTCTCCTGAAAGGGCACGCATTAAGGAGGGACAACTCCTGTGGCGCCCAATCGGGGAGGCCAGCCGATACCTTTGACCTCTCTAGAGGCGGGCCTAGTCACGCCCCACATGGGGCATCCTGGGTCCACTCTGATTGGTCAGTGCTCTGGATGGTGTGACTGGCTCCCACAACTGCCAGTATTGATGGGGGTTAGGGATTGGATCACTGTATTTCCTGTAACGCCCCCTCCCAAAAGGTATAAAAGGCCCTGCCCTGCCTTTGTTCGGGGCTCTCTCCACGTGGCCAGCGGGTCGGCTGGAGAATGTGAGGCCGAGCTTAAGCTTGTAATAAAGGCCCTTTGCTTTTGCAGGCGTGCCTCGGTCTCCCTAGCAGTCTCTGGTGTTTGTTTTGGGGTGATTTGGGGCGATTTTAAAAACTTGGGCACAACACAGCAGGCTAAATTTGCTTTCCATGATATACTGTGATAGCATAAGCATAAATCTTAGGTAGTAAGGACAAAGAGGCAGACACTTGGAGCAGAAAGAGATGTTCATGATCTCTGGTCCAACCCCCTTACTTTCTAGATGAGGAAAGATATTCTCTGAGGTTCAGAAAATACCTGACCTAGGAATTCCATAAGGCGTTTAATAAAAGAAAGCACCGCCAAAACGGGGAACTTTACATCTACGTTTGTCAGGGCTCAACGCACTGTTTCTCATAATACTGAGTGGAGATAAAAATACAGGCGCCACAAAAAGACTTGGCAGTGTTCCTGTCTTTCCGTAGGTTGGTGCTCAGCCTGGCGGGTGTTCCCCAGGCTGACTCCCAGAACCCCGAGCAGAAGTGCAGCACCCAGGCCCGGCATGGAGTCTGGGCACCCTTGCCCCCAGGGCGCCTGCACGCACCTACGCACGCACGCACACACTCACTCACGCACCTGGAGCACTCTGTAATAGTAGCAGTAAAGCCGGTGTGGCTGCAGGGCGTCCCTGGCCCTCAGCTGCCCTTCTTTTGCAATCTTCTTGGCTTCCTCATCATTTTCCTGAAAGGTTTAGATAAGAGCATAACACAGTAAACAAAAAGTACTCCCGTGACCCCCGCCCCCACCCAAAGAGGGCTACCAGTGAGTGTGAGGCAGGGCCTGTGTCGGGTTGAATGCGAACATCGTGGAAGACACGGGACAGGGCGAAATCAGCCTCAGAACGAGGCTATGAACAATAGACAGGGGCTTTGCTAGACGTCCCTGTTACGCAGCAACGGGCAGACATGTTTGGACCCTGTTCCACAGGCTCAGAAGCTCCGCCCCCATCCGCCCCATACACGCACCCAACACGCAGCGTCTCTTGTGACTCCTGGTGCCGTCCTTGCTCCCCAGAACATTTAGGGCTCATCCTCTGTTCCCCCATCCTAGCCTCTCTGCTTGATATTAAAACGCAGCCTGGAGTGGAATGAATCACTTTTCTTGTTCTAGCTTCTCTTAAGAGCTCCATTTTAATCTGCAGTCTGAGCCCCAAAGTCATTACCAAACAGTACCTGTGAAAGGCTACCTGACTGCTGGAATAGTAAATTCAGTCATTAGTACCCGCGTGCTGTTCCTTCAGTACCAGGAAGAGTCAGTGCTCCTAATTATACTTTTGGAAAATAGCTAATATTCTACTCTGCTGCCCATGGGAAAAGCCATTGGCAAGCAATCCTTACTTTCTATGAAAGGTCACAAAAATGCTTCCGCCTCGGACACCCAGTTATTTGCATACACGAACACCGCTTCTCAGAAACTTAGAAATAGAACAAGGTCTTATAATTTACCCTTAAAGAAGGGTAAATTTCTAGAGCTTCCTAATAAAACGTAACAGCTTTTTAATACCTTTTCTATAAAAAATATGGAAAAAAATCATACTTAATGGAAAACTTGTAATTCTTGGGATGTTGTATAGCATGCATCTGTCGTGCCTTTCTCCTAACTGGGAAAAAGAAAAGCATCATAGTTGCCTTCAATATTTTCTTGTGCAGAAAACACTCTCACCCGGGGATTTTTCAATCTGTGATTTACGTTTAGTGTGTTTTTGCTTTCGTGCATATGCATGAATAGTGATTCCCTCAGAAAAATCTATATTCTATATAACACTGTGATATTCTATGTAATATATATATTATATATAACCCTGGACTTCAACTCTTCTAAAAATCCTGAAAAATGTTGATAAAGGGTACTAAAATGATCTTAATGTTGATTCTTTAGCTATTTCAAGGGAACAAAAGTTTCAGAAAATAAGATTTCTTTGACTACATTATCTCAAGTTAAATTGCGTCATGATAGAACTCATGTCAATAACACTGGTAAGTTTGTTGTCGCCTCAAGAAATTAAAATCGCAGAAAGCGTACCTTGGCCCACTTAATTTTCTCTAGTAAATCACTAAGATTTCTTTTAACTGGGACGTAATGCTTCCAAGGCTTCAGTGCCATATAGAAATGTTCATAATATGTGGAGTCCTGCTTCAGAACCAAACTGTCGCCCAGCATGAGGTATGGATATCTATACGCAGCCACAGTCCCATCCACGTTCACTTGATACTTGTACTAAAAGATTGAAACGAACACAAACAAAGAAGAAATTTAACAGCCATTTGCTTCATTCTGATTGTCCTCAACACCATAATACTAAATAAAAAGGAATTCTTTTCCATGTTCCAATTTTGCTGTTTAAAAGTTTTAGACTTCATTTTGTAATTCACATTTTCTCTTTGTATTAAAATCATAAGCAGCCTTTAGCACATCAATTTTAGGAAATACAATGCAAGGGTGCCTGGGTGGCTCAGTTGGTTAAGTGTCTGACTTCAGCTCTGATCTTGCAGTCTGTGGGTTCGAGCCCCACATCAGGCTCTGTGCTGCCAGCTCAGAGCCTGGAGCCTGCTTTGGATTCTGTAACTCCCTTTCTCTTTGCTCCTCCTCCATTCATGCTCTCTCAAAAATAAATAAAAGTTAAAAAAATTAAAAAAGAAAAAAGAAATACAATGTAATGGGGTGTCTGGGTGGCTTAGTCGGTTAAGCATCTGACTCTCGATCTTAGCTCAGGTCATGATCTCACAGTTTGCAAGTTCGAGCCCATGTTGGGCTCTGCACTGGTAGCACAGAACCTACTTGGGATTCTCTCTTTCCCTCTCTCTGCCCCTCTCCTACTTACTCTGTTTCCCTCAAAACAGATAAATAATCTTTAAAAAATCTTAAAAATAAAGGAAATATAATGCATTTAAGGATAAGATGATCGATAGCTTTAGGAAATAATTTAGGAACTAGGAATACCTTTTTCAACTCTGTGTAATGGGGATTCAGGCTTCTGTGACCAGGAAGGAAAATGTTTCAAAAGTGCTATGTTTGGGGCACCTGGGTGGCTCAGTCGGTTAAGCGTCAGACATCAGCTCAGGTCATGATCTCACGGCCCATGAGATTGAACACTGAGTCAGGATCTGTGCTGACAGCTGAGAGCCTGGAAACTGCTTCCAGTTCTGTGTCTCCCTCTCACTCTCCCTCCCCCTTCTCTCTGCCCCTCTCCCACTTGAGCTCTGTCTCTCAAAAATAAATAAACATAAAAAAAATTTTTTTTAAGTTCTAGGTTTATTAAAGCTGACTACTGGTAACAATTTACACTTTCATGTGGATTATTTCACTTGTTCTTATGCTACATAACTATGAAAAAGGAAAGTGTTACCTCTAGAAAGCTCAAATTTAGAGTTGAGCACAGAGATCTGGAGAAGTTCATGGACTAGACTGATGGCTAGCGCCACAATATGTACTCTGTTTACATGTTTGCTGGATTAATCAACCTTGATTTACAATTCAAAATCACTTTTCATGGGAATTAAACCTCACTTGATCATAATAATGTGAAGCAGATATTATCATAACCTCTCCTCAACCCCCCCTTCTTTTTTATAAGCGAGAAAACTGGTGTTCAGATAAATTTATAAGCCTCTATTCTCTGAGTTCAAATCCAATGTTGGTTTGATTCTGTCACACTGAAACGAACGGGATGTTCTCACAGATTTGGCAATTAATTTTTTCTTAAGTATTTGGTACCACAGAGTTTTCTAGCCAGTCAGATTCTGCCATACTGTTCGCATCTCTGTCCTTTGAGCCTCGTGAGAGTGCTTTGAGGGAGCAAGGCAGGCATCTTGCATGTTTAGGGACGCTGAGAGAGGAAGGTCCCACAGTCAGTGACAGGCAGGACGCGGACCAGAATTCCGGCCCCTATTTTACTTATGTGGAGTTTATACTCTTTCTGTCTACAACAGGCATTTTACACTTTATGTAAAAGCTATTTATATCCCCAGTTTATAAAACACATCTAAAAAAGAGAAAAACAGGTAAGTAAATGCACCAAAACCCCCAGGTTAATCCTGTACTCTATTTTGAGTATTAAATACAGTTCTGGCCATTGGATAGACAGAACTAACAAAAACAAAAATACCACAAAGGAAACCGCAGTGAATGCTGTAATTCCCTATGCTTGGACGGGAGAAAGTGAGTAAGTGTGGGTGTGGCAGCTCACAGGACTGGACAAATCTGCCCACCCGGTGACTGGGTAGACTTTGATTACAAGTTTATCGCTTCATATCCATACAGGAAGACATAAATGCATACCTTAAAGAAATCAAAGAAACCTATCAATTTAGCTTTTCCAAGCTCCTTTTCTTTCTCTTGGAAAAAGAAATATCCTGTAATTCCTGCATCTAGGAGCTCTGGGTTTTCCTTGGACATCTGTACCAACTGGAGCCTCTCTTCTCGGCTATCTCTACCTCTGAAGAAAGCTTTCTCTGTTTTATTGATCCAGGAAGGCCCTAGAGGTTTGAAGCCATAAAAAAATATGATTATGAATCTGACATTTATGAAAATGGTAAGCATAATCATCTTTAATTTACCATTGGCATTTAAGATGTTAAAGCTCTTTTATCATCAACTCATCTTCGAAGATAAGGTACTATTTCCAAAAAATATGGGGTTGAGTATCTTCCTGAAATGCTTTCCAGTTTAGACATTCAAAAACAGCCCCTTTATCTGCTGTATCACATAAAAGAATGCCTTAATTTCTCCTATTTGTCCACCTGTGAGAGTTCACTCAAATATTGGAGTGTCTGTCCTAAGAGATATCCAAAATAACGTTGGATCAAGTTCAAAGCCGAAAACGTTCAGTGACTTGGCCACTCACCCAGGCATTAGCTTCTTCTGTCCTTTGTGCTTCACAATAAAAAATGAGCTAGGCTTTTGTTCTTAGACTGGGTGACCAGAACAAAGTGTGTAACTAGGTAACACCCACATCTGTAATCCTTAGGTGGTTCAGAATCTTGAGCACATCACTTTTGAATACACGGAAGATTGTCTAATGTGCTCTGAAATGAAAAAACATGTATCTAATTCAACTATATATATGTGTGTATAAATATGTATGTGTGTGTGTGGATGTGCGTGTGTGTTTCTTTCCTGAGAGGGAAATATTCTAGAAGAATTAACTTAAATCTATTTCCGTTATTCTAAAGAGAGGTCATTAGTTAATACCGGCTACTCTTCTAAGGGATAAATTGTAAAACATAGAAACTGGGGAGGGTCACTCTCTTTACTATTTTCATACACTTCTCAAGAATTCACTGTTACCAGATAAAAAGCAAGTTTTCATCCCATGTTATCTTTAGGTAGTTTGCAAAGAGTCTCTGGCCGCATCTGCTAAATAAGTCCACCAAATCACAGCACGTGGGAACAGAGTTTGTAAAAACAGGCGGGGTTTATTCCACTCAGGGAGTTTTGGTTTAATAAAAAGTCGTGTTGTGCCATAAGACGTAAGGCCATCAAATGGAGGTGCGGGAAGGGCGCAAGCAATTCGGGTTTTAAAGGATCAGATAAGGCAGAAGGAAGAAATGAGAAAACTCCTCACCACGTGTTCGAGGTAGTAATATCCAAATGGTACTGCTATCACAATTCTCTTCCATCCACATAGAATTCTATAGTTTTCAAAATGCTCTCTGACTCCATCCGGCAATATAAAGGCACTGGAGTCAGAAGTAAGTGACAATTTTACCAAATATATATTTTCAAATGGTATTTACAAATGACCAACTCAAAGGAGACCCAGTGATGGTAGGTCTGGATTTTATGAGTCCAACCCACATGTCTGATTTTTGGATCAGAGGAATCCTACACTGCCCTCCTTTTCTTGGTTAGGAAAGAAGAACAATGGTTATTTCAATATATACCTTTATTCTCTCTGGTTGAACACTCCCTTTCACCTCTGTTTTTCTTCGAGAACAAACTTTAGTTTACCTGTATTTCCCTGAATAGAGAGGAGATCATTTGTGACGCCTCTCATGGCTTCCAGGGTGGAGTGGGTGATGTCGTATGTTGGAAGGATAATGTCTCGTGAATCCAGGGAGCCACACCATGAAATGATAGGTAAAGGACCCGGGGTTTCATTGACTTTTCGATGCTCCAGAGGCCAATCTCCAAGATTAACATAAAACTCTACATCGGGGAGAAGGACCTAAATAAACAAAAGAAGAAACATCAGTGCTGCAAAGACCTCACTTTAGGGTACTAAATGCTTCTGTTCTTTGGCTTTTAAAAATATGTCTGATAAAAGTGAACATTTGAAAACAGCAGAGGAGAGAAGGATGCCTCTCAGTCAACAGCAGTATCAGAAAACCAAGGGTGAGGATGGTCAATGGCAAATTCACGCACCCAGGAGTAAGCCCTTTCTGTTCAGAGGGGGCGTTTCAGTTTGCTTAGTATGTGGACACCTGGCTGGTTCAGTTGGTGGAGCGTGTGACTCTAGACTTTGGGGTTGTGAGTTCGAGCCCCGTGTTGGGCACAGAGATTACTTAATAAAAATATAGATAAATTATCAAAATCGCTTGCTATTATAGCAGTAGACTTGGTATAGACCCGTATGAATCAGGGGCTTCCAGAACTCTTTCTGCCAGCTGCCTGATAAAGAATCACAAGGTTAGACCCAAGCCCTTGTTTTCCCTTAGTATCAAACCTCCGTGGCATATCTACCTTTGTTTCTGGAATCTGCCACTCCCGTGGCCATCTCCACGGTCAATGCCTTGGTTTAGGCTCTTCCCATCTCTTGCCTAGATAGGTGCAGTAGCTTCCTCACTAGGTGTTCTGAGACAAGGCTCTCCCCACTCTGATCGGCTCTCACCTTGCTGCCTAAATGTCTAAAACCCAACTTAATGCACTGCAAGCTTAGGAGAACTTAAGCCCACAGGACAAGGTGTGAACTCCCTGGCTAGAAGGCAAGGCCTGTTATCTTGTTCCAGCTACGCTGTAAACCTCACCTTCCGCCGGAGAAGGTCTGGTCAGCTTCGGGCTGCTCTCTGAAAATGCCAGCCACTCTCCTGTGTAATTTCCTTCCCACTTGGAATATTCTTTTCCTCCTTATTCACTTGATGGTCTCCTTTCTCATCCTTCAAACACAGACCTAATCTTATCTCATCTCCTCTATGACTCACCCTCGTCAGACATTTTCATCCTGGGTACCTACACGCTACCACGACGAGGTACGACTATTTGTGTCCATTTGCCACTCCAACTTCCAAATCACAAAGACAGGTCTCACCAGAGCAGGCCGCTCAGAGTCCAGAGATGAGTCTCGTTTGTTTTGGATTTCTTCCCAGCCACTGGGCAAAGAACCCAGAACAAGAGGGAAGGACCAGGGATGGGATTACTCACCCTCTTGCTTCCCTACTATTGTTCATAAGCTCATTAATAAACTCCACACCAAAAAATAATAAAATAAAATAAACCAAAATAAAAACCCTAAAAACAAACAAACAAACAAAAAGCACAAAACAGCACAAACTCCACACCAGGAGTTCTTCACTGTAGAAAAGGGTTTCTCAGTCTCAGCAGTACTGACATTTCGGTCTGGGTAGTTGTTTGCTGTGGGGCAGTTCTGCGCCTTGTAGGATGGTGAGCAGCACCCGTGCTCTCCACCCACTGGACGCTCGTCACAACCTCCAAGTGTGGCAACCGAAACTGTCTCAGGACTTTGCCAAATATCGTCTAAGGGGCAAATTAATCACTGGGAAAAGCCACTGCTCCAGAGGCAGCAACGTAAGTACAAGGCGGGATACAGGGCGAGGTGGGCCAGGTAGGCCCGGAAGAAAGCACCCCCTTTGTGATCAGGTACCTGCAATGGGCTCACACTGTGGGCGAGCGGGAGCGGCGAGGAGGCTGCTGTTTAAAATGAGAAGTGACTGCAGCCACGCATTCGGCCCACTTGGGAAAGCGTGTAACTCACATCACCAAAGTTGGCTTCTGGTTTAGAAAACTACCTTGACAGTCTTGGTGAGTGGGAAAGGTAGAAAAATGCCCATCCTCACCCTTCACTCTGCATGGTCAGGAAGGAGGACGAGTAAAAGGCAATTTGAACTGTCCTGCTTACGAGTTCTGCCCATGTGGAAAGAAGGGTTGAGTAGAGGGGAGCTGGGGGGAGTTGAGAAGTCTTTCGAAACACAGAGACCAAAGCATATCCGTTAAAAGCCAAGACCTTTAGACCAATGACAGCCGGTGAGAAATTCCCAGAGGCAATTGCAGATGACTGAGTCTGATTCATACAGGGATGTCTGTTTTTATTTCTTTGTTTGTTTGTTTAAAGCTTATTTATTTATTTTGAGGGAGAGAAAGTTGAGCATGAGTCGGGGAGGGGTAGAGAGTGAGGAAGAGAGAGAATCCCAAGCACGCTCTGCACTGTGAACCTGACACCGGGCTGAACTCACCAACCGTGAGATCATGACCTGAGCTGAAACCAAGAGCCTTAACTGACTCTTAACAAACTGGGCCACCAGGTGTCCCCAGGGATGTCTACTTTTAAATGTTAGGGTTTTTATTTGGTTGGTTTTTACTACACACTGGTACCAAATAACCTCTCTGTTACTAGAACTGTCAACAAAATGTGCTGTGCGTACTATCTTTTAGAGGTGCTTAGGAGAAAACAAGGAAAAGTGATCCAAGTTCAAATCATTTTGAGGCGATAAGAAATAAAAGAGCTGCAGACAGTGAAATCCGAAGGGCTTATTCACCACAACGGGGAACTACAAGAAATGACTTTGAGGCTAACAATGTCTGGGAGTCCACAGAAACCTTGGGAGTTTTTGTAGGGCCTAGTTACCTAGGATGGGGGGCTCAAGCCATTTAATTTAAATATTAAAGGAAAGAAAGACCCGTAAAAGGGGAGAACTTAGGAACATTCAGGTGGTGGACCTTAGCTGCTCATTTCCAAGCCTGGAAGCCGATTCCCTCCTTTGCCATGGTTATTCTAAGCATCGCAATGTTACAACTAAATAATTAAATTACAGTTGACCCTTGAACAATGCAGGGGCTAGAGGTGCCCATCCCCACACGGTCTAAATTTCATGTATAACTTTAGACTCCCCCAGCACTTAACAATTAACAGCCTACTGCTGACCGGAAGCCTTACTGATAACATAACTGTTGATTAACACATATTTTGTATGTTATATATTGTGTTCTTCCAATAAAGTAAGCTAGAGAAAATAAACTGTCATTAGGAAAGTCATAAGGAGCAAGAAACACACTTAGAGTACTGTGCTGTATATATAAAAAAAATCCACGCATTAGTGGACCCACGCAGTTCAAACCCATGCTGTTTAAGGGTCAACTACATATTGTTTTTGAAACCAGTGAGTTCATTCTCATACCTTCCTTGCCAGTGACAGCAAAATCTCATCGGAGAACATTTTG
Organism: Helogale parvula; assembly: GCA_004023845.1. NCBI lineage: Eukaryota > Metazoa > Chordata > Mammalia > Carnivora > Herpestidae > Helogale > Helogale parvula. The sequence continues at coordinate 19,338 of PJEM01013286.1, forward strand.
AAGTCTGTGTATTTCCCCAAAGACCTCCGGTAGACATGGTTATTGAGGATCGTGTAATGGACAATGGCGCCCCTCTCATCCCCAAACCTTTTTGGCACTTCATTCAGCATCTGCTGGAGATCGATGCTGGGGAAAGAGGCGAAATCTCTGGCAATCTGTGGTTCCTTGGTTGGACAGGAAAGAGTTTGCTGCCAGGCCTGAGGATCCTCTTCCGGACACTCACAGTACTCGTGGTACACTGGGCCTGGGGAAGGCAAAACACGTCTGATGCCACACTCCACTGACCAGCACCACAACGCAGGGAGCTGTTTCTGCCCGATACGAACATGGGATGGTTTCTCGGTGAATTCTAAGGTTATCCAGATGGGGATAACCTGCCCTGAACAAATCAGCGGTGAAGGTCGTGCTTCCGTTTTCCATCCCCGTCTCGTACACCTCTACACGACCTCTATGGCATATGGCTCTCTCCCCATACAGCCCTCTCCCAGCCAACTAGCTGCTAAATTCAGTTCTGGGGAGTTATAAATGCCTGCAGAACATAAAACAACTTACCTTTAGCAAGAAAAAGGAATATTACTTATTAGGCATTATTATATAGTAAGGGTGGTGATTTTTTTTTTTAAGGCAAGAAGGAAGATCTCTCAATCTCTAAATCACTGAATCCCTAAAATCACTTCCATCAGCACATCTCAAAGAAGAAATATGTAACCCAGGGGTATCTGGCAGTGTAATTTTCTTTTTTTTTTCTTTTTTTAAGTTTATTTATTTAATTTGAAAGAGAGAGAGTGAGTACGAGCAGGGGAGGGGCAGAGAGAGAATACCAAGCAGGCTCTGTACTGTTAGTAGAGAGCTAGACGCAAGGCTCATACTCACGAACCATGAGATCATGACTTGGGCGGAAATCCAGAGTTGGACGCTTAACCCACTGAGCCACGCAGGTGCCCCCTGGCAGTGTAATTTGAAAGTACTCAGCTATAACTATAAAACTTCCCTAAGGAATCATTTTAAACGGACTTTATACACATTTTATATTTTACTTCAAAATATATCTATATCTCACTTAACAAAAAACATCTAACAAATGATTTGTGTTTCTTGAGGATTTCTACTTCAGGCCAAGGTGACTAATATGGACTAACTTACACTTCTACCTGAAATCACCAAAAAAAGAGGCAAAATGTATGAAACAATTTTTAAGACACTGGACAGAAGGCAGTGAAGGACAGTGAGTCTGAGAGATAGGAAGGGCATGAGGTAAGCCCTACAATGCCTAAGCTTACTGCCTAAGGGAGTTTCTAGGTTATAGAGACAGGGGGAGAAATATAGGTGGAGCCCAGCAATCTTACTGGGTTGAGGGGACAGACCTGAGTCTCCAGAGAGAACAAGGCAGCTAGAATTTATAGGGCATACTCTCTGAAAGGAGAGAACTACTTAGAAAGAAACCTCCAGAGATCTGCAAAAGGTTCCCCCTCGAGTATTCAGGGTTTCTGAAGCGTGTATATACGTGAGGACAGGATCGAAGGCAGGGAAAGAACCAGCCAGAATGATTAGAGGCAACAGTACCCACTGGGCATACAGGGTTGGAAACAGTGCCTGTTCAGACTGGAAAGCATCCTTATTTCTGAGGCTTGGGTATGCTAGGCAGAGAGATATTGCCTGAGTGGTTGGGGAATAGTCGCTATAGCCAAACATGGCTCTGGTCTTGCCTAACTGTGGGAAGCCACAGAGGACAAGATGGCACCCTGGCGTTCTGCCAGGTCACGCGATGCCTTTGTCCCTGGGCTGCCGAGTCACAAGATGTTTTGCCCACTGCTTGCTTCCTGCTCCCCCTAGCCTGTTGTAAGGTTCCTTCACGTGCGCTGTTTTGCTCTGAGGCTGCGTGGCACGGGCGCTGCATGTGATCAGCGGCCTTGAGCCAATCCTCTGGGGCCACATAAGACTTGGGAGGGGCTGAAAAGTGTATATAACCCGCGGGGGATGGGGTGGGAGGGGAAGAAGAATAAAGACAGCTCTGCAACGAAGTCCAGTGTCTCGTCCTTCCTTCCCGCCGGCGGGTGTGGGGCGCGACACCTAACGAATTGTAAAAGCAAAACTTGAAAGGTTCAAACTACTCCCAAGTAACTTAACTGCATTTCAGAAAAAAGCTCAAGAAGATGAGAAAGCACCAAGAGATGGAAAAAAACACGGGATATAATTAATGACACGTTGGACATTGCAGAAGAAAAGATTAGTAAACTTAATGATGTAGCAATAGAAAGTAGACAATATGAAATGGAGGAGAAAAAGAATTTTAAAAATGAAAGAAGCGTCAATGAGCTATGGGATAATTTCAAGCCTGATATAGGGGGCAACTAATTCTTGGAGGAATTCTGGAGTAGAACAGAAAAACTGAAGACATCATGGCCAAAATTTTTCTGGATTCAATGATATCTATAATCCCAAAGATCTAGGAAGCTCTACAAACCCAAGCCCAGGAAACGTGAAGAAAACTAAACCAAAGCACATAATAACAAATTGTTTAGAACAGCCATTGGAGAGAAAACCTCCAGCAGGATGGAGGAACAGCGATGGAAGTCAGCAGATTCACTGTAGGAAACAATGCAAGCAAGAAGATAGTGTAAAGACATCTTTAAAGTACTAAAAGGAAGAAAAAAACCTGTTAACCTACAATTCTCTTCTTAACAAAGATGCTTCTCAAAAATGAAGCAAAATGTAGACTTTTTCAGACATGCAAAAGCTGAAAGAACTCATCACCAACATTCTCACACTGAAAGAAACGTTAATGGGAATCCTTTAGCCGAAGGCAAAAGGTACTAGATGGAAATACAGATATGCCAAAGAATTAAGGGTGTTGGAAATGTTAACTATCTCGGTAAATATACAAGATTTTGTTGCTTATCATTTTAATTTCTTTACCTAGTTTTCCTTCCCTCAAAATTCCACATTAAATTGGGCTCCAGGAGGGGCTCCTGGTTGGCTTCTAACATGCGATTCTTGATCTTGGGGTCGTGAGTTCAAGGCCCCCATTAGGCGTGGAATTACTGAAATTGAGCTCCAGGAGCTATGCATACATGTTGACTCTGTTGTACATGACTTCAAGGTCATCATAACCCACTCTGAAAGGCATGGAGTCTACACATAGAAGGCTGGCTCTGGACTGGGTAATAATCACTTACCTTTCAAAATATAGGGAGACTGAGCCACATGTTCATCACCATAAAGGACCTCTATCTTCAGCCCTTCACGGACAGTTTCATACATCCTATATCGCACCAAAAATGTCCCATCATTCCTGTCCAAAGGTTTGGGGACATGAACCCGGACTACCTCTTTCGGTGAAAGAGATTTGATGACTACCTTGAACGATGTTTTCCCTGAAAGAAAAATATATATAAGTAAATCTACAATTTCATGGTTATTTTGTCTTCCCAATTATTGGATAGGTGTCTCTATACCAAAGTTACTTTTTTCTGTATCATCGATTGTAAACAATAGAGTTTTAGTTTGAAAGGTCCTTGAGCCCAAGAACAATGTCTGGGTTATGTCTTAAACCAAGTATCTAAGTCAACATTTGATTCATTAGTCATTCAATAAAGACTTACTGCATGAACAAAATCAATTCATTAAAAAAGCAAGGAAGAGAAGAACTTTTTGCCTATTTTTGCCTCTTTTGTCCTTTGGGTCAATAAAACAGCTCAGGTATTTAAAAATCCATAAACTCCTAGAACGATAGGGCTCGAACATGATCCAACTTCCTCCTTGTAAAATATACAGCAGCTTTCTTTGTAAACCATTTCGATACCTAATAACCCTGTTTCTGAGGAAATTTCCCTTTTGTTAACCCAAATTTCCAGCTATATTTCTAAGCTTATTTCCCAAAGTAGAGAGAGATTATAATTACTAGACCCTGTGCACAAATATCACACACACACACACACAATTTTCACACACCTTTGAAATGCTAGGGTTTACTTCTCTAAGCTTGTTTCCTCAGGTTGAAACGAAAGCTATCCTAGGATGATCTAATATCCTTCTCAACTCCAAAATTCCGTGGGTTTTCTGTTCCACAGCAAATAATGGCTGCTTAGTAAACCTTCCCTTCTCTTTTTGTAGTAAAACTGACTGCTTTAGGCTTTGAAACAATACTGTTGTGATTAACATCACTGTGATCCAGGGATAAACACTGCGGTATCTTTCTTCAGAGAGTCTGCAGATCAGTGCAGATCTGATCCCCAGGCGCTTTGAGAATAAAAGGATCAGTTAAGGCCCTACCCACAGTTAATCACTATATCAAAGGCCAATGTGTAAAAAAGCATGGTGAATACTCTGAAATTCACAGCCCTGGCAAAACACAGTGGTGACCAAAGTAGTCTTTCACCTCACATCTATCATATTATGAAATTAAGAATATTTAATGTATATTTTTTTAAATTAGTGAGTGAACCTAAATCTAGTTTCTTAGCTTCCAAATCTAGTGAATGAAGTTTCTAATGTCTTTTGATCTTCAAGGGTTTTATTTTTTTTCTATGGCTCAGGAGACGTGTCCCTCAGTCTCTTCAATTTTTTAAAAGTAATGTAGTATCTGACAGCTTGCGGTTAAATTTCACTATTTTATTTAGCATTGAAACGAGTGTGATACAATTATGAAAGCAACCTGATAAAATAAATGAACTATAATAAACATAGGGGATGTTGTAAGAAAAAAGGTACGAATTTAATGTGAAATTATTTAAAATGTTAGCCATTTACCTGAAATGCTGAAGTAAAGCACATTAGTTATTGCTTTTGTGTTATTTCTCACTTGGTTTTATATTTTTTAAATGACTTTTTAAAAATGTTAATTTATTTTTGAAAGAGAGAGAGAGACAGAGCGTGAGCATAGGAGGGGCAGAGGGAGAGAGGGAGGCTCAGAATCCAAAGCAGGCTCCAGGCTCCAAACTGTCAGCATAGAGCCCAACGTGGGGCTCAAACTCATGAACCATGAGATCATGACCTGAGCTGAGGTCAAACGTTCCACCAAACTAAGCCACCCAGATGCCTCTCTCACTTGGTTTTAGAAAGACAACGCAGTCTGGCGACTGAAAATCAGGCAGACGGAGCCTGGGAACTAAAACGCAATTTCCATTATTTTCTCCCCAAATAGGAAACAGAAAAGTTTTGTCTCTTGATCAAAGAGTGCTGTTCTCCATAAATTTATGATTTTAAATAAAAAATCAAATAGAAGAGAAACATATTCATGAACATGTGATCTTTTTGGGAAAAAAATGGATTTACAGGAAAAAACAGCTCCAAATTCTTCAGTATTTTTAAATTCAAAGTACTGGACTAGATACTGTCTTGTCTGATCCAGCAATAAAATTTGTCTCTGAAATAGCATTTAAGCATTCCATTTCAAAATATATGTATAAAAATAAAATATAGCCATTTCAGATACATATTTTAAGTGTTCAGCTATTTTTACAGTAATCTTACATGGCTGGTTCATTCTGGGCATGACATTAATGTTAGAATCAATACAAAATAACAACGGCCAGGACTGAAATAGAAATAGGCAATTTTAACCGGATAAAAGAGAAAATGAGGGGTGCCTGGGTGGCTTAGTTGGTTAAGCATCCGACTTTGGCGCAGGTCATATCACGGTTCATAAGTTCCAGCCCTGCATCAGGCTCTCTGCTGTCAGCAGAGATCCTCTGTCCACCGCCCCCCCCTCCCGCCCCTCTCCTGCGTGTGCTCTCTCTCTCTCTCAAAAGTTAAAACAGTCTCTCAAAATATTAAAAAGAGAGAGAGAGAGAAAATGAAATGAGAAGAGGGTACTTTGAAATTGCTTCAATGTAAGGAATGTGAATTCTCATTTGCCTCAGGCATTAATATACTAGAACAGACTTTAAGCTCATCTTGAATTTTCCTAGGTCACAAATTCAAACTTTAAGAGAGAGCTGAATTAAATGAGGCTGCAGGGACCATGGAGACCAAAGGAGGCTTGCAGGATCAAAGTCTTGCATCATTAGAATCAGAGCTTTTGAAGACTTTTGATTTGGAAAGGAATACTTTTTTTTTAAATCACTTACTTAGCATTTATTATGTGCCAGCCCCAGAGCTGGAGATTTTCATTTGTGTTTTCTACCTTCTTTATTTCCTACAAGAACTCTTAAGTTGGGTATCGTCAGCCTCATTTTACAGATCGGGAAACCAAGACTCCAAGAGGTTAAGTCACCTGCCCAAGGTCACCTGTGTTGAGTAGCAGAGCCAGGATTGGAACATGGCTTGAGTCCGTCTTCTTTCCAAGCCCATCCCGAATCCACCCGGCCACACTATGTAATGTTAGCACACTGGTCTGCAGAATTCAGATGTGGAGCAATAACCTCTGAGCGCCTGGTCCAAGGCAGTCACCGCCTCCCCTGTTGTTTAGGAAGATTAAGAAGGCTCCACAGCTGGCATGCCAACCCCATCTGGCCAAGGGACAGAGCGCCAGAAGGCCAAGATGAACGTAATCCTCCAAAAATGTCTGGCTGCCTGCTGACCATGGATGCTCTCCAGGAACTGGCTGAAAACTGATGCGCAGCAATCATATTATGGGAGATTTGATTAAAAGGAAAGAGCACGCAGGGATGTGTACTCTTGGTTCTGACGCTTCATGGCTGTGGGGCCACAGGCAAAACATGTTAGTTTCACAGAGCCTCAGTTTCTTATGTGTAAAGTGGAGAGAATAGTATCTACCCTTCTTATCTGACAAGACGATTAAGAAGAACAAATTTAAACAGGGCACAGTTTAAAACACTCAAGTGCAACCCAAGTAGGAGGGAAGATTGTCTTCTGGATATATTATTACTGGTGAAGGTAGAAAGCGAGTATTTGTATCCAGCCTTGTTGGCACGTTCCATCCACCCTCCCTCTGCCCTTTCCTTTCTTTTCTCTACAGTATTCACTGAGCCATCCTGCCAGGCACTAGATCAGATGCTGGGAATGTCATAATGTTAACAGGTTTTGCCTACATTCATAACAAAAGGAAATACTCAACTGAAGTCAGAAGGGAGTAAAAATAAAGATGAAAGACAGCTCCTTCCCCCTTTATCCAAAGTCACAGACCTACTAATTTCTATCTTTGGAGTCCAGTTTGAAATCCTTTGCTTTAGACCATTCAAGATCCCGTGTTTGTTACCTAGGGACCTGGAGGCATACACACAATAACAATATTCAGACAAGTATGACACTGTTAAGGGGGAATGATAATTATTCAGGGGATCTTGGTAAGTCACATAAGAAGGTGTACATCTTGAGAGGAAAACTGCCTCAAGGTTACTGGGTGGCTCAGTTGGTTGAGCGCTCTTTTTTTTCTTTTAAAAGCATTTTATTGTCATCCTTATTCACATTATAAATTTTTTTAATTTAAATTTTAGTTGACAGTATAATCCTGGTTTCAAGAGTAGAATCAGTGATTCATCACATACAACAGTGAGCGCTCATCACAAGCGCTCTCCTTAGTACCCGTCCCTTCTCTAGCCCATCCCCACCAGCCTCCCTCCCGCAACCCTCAGTTTATTCTCTGTCATTAGGAGTCTCTTGTGGTTTGTTGCCCTCTTTTCTCCCACCCCAACCCCATATGTCCACCTGTTTTGTTTCTTAAATTCCACACATGCGTGAAATCATATGGTATTTGTCTTTCTCTGATTAACTTACTTTGCTTAGCATAATACATTCTAGCTCGATCCACATCACTGCAAAAGGCAAGGGTCTCCAGATGCTCTCTTAACAGCTTTGAGTATTAGCACTTAAAAAAACTTTGCCAATATTTTTAGATTAAAAATGAGAATTTTAATTGAATGTATAGCTCTTTCATTAACAGGAAGATTAGCAGTATGTCATTTTGGATCACATCATTTTCTTTTTTCCTGTATAAATTAATTTTTCTTTAGTTTTCCCTTTTCTTTCTAAAGCAACCCATTATAACATTATAAAATTAATTTTAGAAAGTAAACGTTATAGTTTTCTACATTTCTATAGTTAGCACCCCATAGTGGAAGACTTCGCATCTGGCTTTAAGACTCTTTTATTCTGGGTCACAAGGGTGGCTCAGTCTGTTAAGAGACAGACTCTTGATTTCGGCTCAGACTATGATCTCAGGATTTGGGAGTTCCCGCCCC
>PJEM01013286.1:27578-41879 GCA_004023845.1 Helogale parvula
TTTATTTTTGATAGAGAGACAGCGCGAACAGGGGAGGGTCAGAGAGAGAGGGAGACACAGAATCCCAAGCAGGCTTCAGGCTCTGAGCTAGCGGTCAGCACAGAGCCCGACGCGGGGCTCGAACCCACGAACCGTGAGATCATGACCTGAGCCGAAGCCGGACGCTTAACCGTCTGAGCCACCCAGGAGCCCCAGAAGGTCCTTCTAAAACTAAAAACAAGTAGTCACGGTTTCCCACTGGCAGGAAGCGGTGCTAGGTTACTCTCTTTGTTGATAAAACAGGGTACCCGTTGGCCGAACATAAATTAGACCTAAACTAGCAAATCCTGACTGGCAACACCCAGAAACCACCAGGACAAGTTGTGAGACGCTGCAGAGGCAAGACGTGCAGGAGAACGTGGGAGGGGATTCAGGACAAGATCCACCCTGCGGTCGGAAGGTTTCACTAATTCTTTGGAGCTGCTGGTGACAACTCAAAACTGTGAGAAGACAAACGTCTCGCACGCACGGCCCCTGCGCGCACAGCTCCGACATCTCCCCGGGGTGGGACTCGGCTGTTCCCAAGCCACAGGCCTCGACCGCGGGATCCGAGGACTTCTGGGCGGGCTGACTCACGGCGTCGGAGCTGGGCGGCGGCTCGGGCGTGAGTCCCCGGCCTCCCGCGCGCCCCCGGCGCCTGCCTGGAACGGCAGGGCCCGCGCCGCGTCCCTGTTAGGGCCCCGGGAGTTCACGCACGCATGGATGCATGGATGCATGGATGCATGCATTCATTCACTCATTCACTCCGCGGACTCAGGCTGCGCCGCCCTCCCTGCGGTGCTTCCGGGGAGGCGGGGGCGCAGCGGAGGCGGCCCGACCCGCGGGAAGGGCGATTGTGGCCCGGGGGAGGGGAGGGGCGACGGGACCGGGACGCGCGAGGCCGGCGGCTCAACGCTACCTGGGGGCGAGCGGGTGATGTTCAGGCCCTCCGCGTTCACGGCCTGCAGGTAGAAATAGCGCACGGGCAGGACGACGCCCGCCCGCAGCCCGGGCCCCCACACCAGGCTCCGCGGCGCGCTCACCGGCGTCTCGGGGGCCCCGGCGGCCCCGAGCAGGGCGAGCTGCAGCGGCAGCAGCGCGGCCCGCAGGAGGCGGCGCATGGTCGCCGGGCCCGGAGGTCAGCTCGGCGGCGGCGGAGGTGGAGGCGGAGGCGGCCGGGAGCGGACGGGCGGGGCTCCGGGGGCGGCGGGGAGGGGAGGGGCCCCCGGGGCCGGCCTGCGAGCGGCCTCCCGCCGTCCCGCCCTCTCCGGGCCGCCCCGGGGTCCGTGGAGGGCGCGGCTCCGAGAGGCAGAGGCCGCGAGGCTGCGCCCTCGGCCGCCCCCACCTCCGGTGGCCCAGGCTCATCAACTGTTTGTAAAGGACGCCAACCCAGTGGTGATTGCCAGGTGGGGGAGGGGGCGAGCATGGGCCCCCGCAGCGAACTTCCTAGCCGTATAGGGAAACGCCGTCAGCCAAGCAGTTTCACCGGGTTTACAAGGGGCAGAGCGAGTGGCACCGGCCCTGCTCCCCTCCCCACGCCAGTTCTGAAAGCTCTGTTGTCCTCTGCTCTGAGATTCCCACCCCGCCCCCATCTCCTTAGCCCTACACTTTGCTTGTCTCAACAAGTGTTTTCTGAGCATCCACTAGGTTTGGGACAGACCTCAGGGGAGCAGTTGGGCACCTGGGTAACAGAAGTTGGGTCGGAGGACTTGCCTTGAGCCTGGCCCATGAGCTTCCGGCCTGTCAGGTGGCTCCTGTCCCCTGGAACTGATGAGGTATGATTGGTCTTGGTCACTCAGATGCTGGAAGGTGGATCCAAGAAGAGGCTGGCAGGATCCCTACGGTGCTGGAAGCCACTGGCCACCTTTTCTTCTGACTTGATCCACATTCGTTAATTATTTTTGTTTCTTTTATCTGCTTACGGTTCAAATCTATTCAAAGAAAATAAACACTCTGCTCAGGCCGGGTGAGCCAGGGGGAACCCGTAGTGGAACCGACACAGGGATTCTGCACCCTCTTGACTCAGGACCCCTGTCCAGAAAGGCCAGAGGCAGGCGCCCTCTGTTCAGCTCCTGGCGGTAATTCGGCTACCCAGCTTTCTTGCTCTACCCCGTTTACCAGACCACAATCCTTCCCAGTTCTCTTGACTCATTTTAGGAATACTGAGCAGAGGTTGTAGGCAGTGTTCTTAGTATTTTAGAAAGATTTTCAGAAACTGGTAGTACATCACTGGTAAATTATAGGGCTAAAGTATAGCATTATTTAGTACTACTTTCATTGATAAGTTTTATTTGTGGAATTGTCTGCATGCTTTAAATGGAAAGCATTGCTGTACGAAAGCTGTAACTTTGTAAAATTGTGTAGAACACATTTTATTCCCGTTCTTCCAAAATCAGACTTAAAAAAATTTCTGGAGAAATAATCTGAGGGTTAGCTGACATGAGAGGATAGTAAAATATGGCCTAATCTAGTATATACACACACACACATATATATCCTTATATATTACATAATACTTGTGGTAACACCCATTATTTTTTTTAGAATATTTATCAAGCCATGCAATTGTGTCTGAACTCTTGTTTAGCAATACCGAATCTATACCAACCTGTTTTCTTTCTCATTTTAATCTGTATCTTTAAAGGCATCTCTTTTCAGATCAACCAATGCCTTGACTAGTTTCTTTATCATAAATCAAATTTGAAATGCTTACTCAATGTCTACTATGTTTTAGACATTACACTTTGACTTTAAAACTCCTGTGGCTTTGTGGAGAGGAAAGACGAAGAGGTAGTGTGGTAGGTGCTAAAATACGGGTGTTAAGAACTATACAGGGTCCGAGATTCTAGCCTCTTAGAAACGAACGGGTTAGCCTGTTACTGTTTCATGGATGCTGTCAAAAGACACAAGACTCCTGTCAGAGTTTCATGTTGGTTTGTGTTGGACCCCCATGTCCCCTGTTCTGGGCAGAATTGTGTTTCTCCGTAATTTGTATGTTGAAGCACTAAGCTCCATCACCTCAGAATGTGTATTTGGAGGCAGGGCCTTTAAAAAGATGATTAAGTAAAAGTAGGCTGATCTGATGGGCCTCAATCCAATCTAACTGGGGTCCTTTGGGCACACAGAGAGGCACCAGGAATGCTTGGGCACAGGAGGAAGACCTGTGAGGGTGCAGTGCAGTGAGAAGGCAGTCACCTGCAATCCAAGGGAGAGGCCACAGGAGAGACCAAACCTGCTGACATCTTGATCTGGGACTTCCAGCTTCCAGAACTGTGAGAAAATAAATTCGGCGTTTAAGCCACTCAGTGTGATATTTTGTTACGGTCGCCCCCTACAGACATATATAGCCCCCAAGTCTGTGGGCACAGTGCAAAAGGCCTATCATGGATTCCTGAAGTGGGTTGTGTTGTAAGAGAATTCAGGGGAGGGGCACCCGGTGGCTCAGTCGGTTAAGCATTCGACTGCTTGGTTTTGGCTCAGGCCATGATCTCACGGTTTGTGGGTTTGAGCCCCGTATCAGGCTCTGTGCTGACAGTGTGGAGCCTGCTTGGGATTCTCTCTCCCTCTCTCTCTCTCACTCTCTCTGCTTGCTCTTTATCCCTCTCTCTAAATAAGTAAATAAATAAATGAACATTAAAGAAAAAAGATTTTAATTTGTAGCTGATCTCGTAAGCAGAGGCAATGGAAACTTCACTGTTATTTGCCTTATAGACTGAAAATGGAGGCTAAATACACAAAACTCTTGAGTGTGCTATACAGGCGCGGTACAGATCACAAGCGGCATCTCTACCCTTGGTTTTTAGGGTATCTTTGTATCCTTATAATAAATTCCTCTTCTGACTTTACAGAAATGTCTCATTTTCAATGTCATTAATTAATTTAAAAACCTTGCATGGGGTTAGAGGAGCTTAGATCCCATAAAATGCATGAGAAAGTAATTCTTTCAGTAATAATTATTTAACACTTACTTCATGTCATGCATTCTGCAAGGTACTGGGGATTTAAACTCGGCATCTGCACTTTTATCTGCAGTTCCTAGGGTTGGTTTTAGATTGTGAGACAGTGGTTTAAATATTAAGTTGCTTTTAGAACCACATCACTGAGGGGTATTTCCACCTAACATAACTCCTGAATCAGGCACTCATCGCTGCAACAGGCAAGTGGGAAGCTTAACTGACTGAGCCACCCAGGCACCCCCTTTTTTTCTAATGATTATTTCTGAGAGAGAGTGTATGCATGAGCAGGGGAGGGGGAGAGAGACAGGGGGACAGAGAATCAGAAGCAGGTTCTACGCTGACAGCAGAGAGCCCAGTGCAGGGCTCGAACCGACGAATGGGGAGATCATGACCTGCACAGAAGTCAGAATCTTCACCACCCAGGGGCCCCTCAGTCACTTCTTACTGAGTGTGCTGGTCCCGATTTTCTCCACAACAAACACTGAAGCAGTAAAATGCGTATGTATTATAAGTGTGTACATACTAGTGCCGCTATTTCTATTGGAGTGACTTCTCCGGCCAGTAACTCCGGTGATTCTGTGTCCTGGTTCTCTCCTGATTCTGCATCTTCCTGGTCCTAACAGACATAGCTGCTCCCGTGGCAAGCCAGTGCTGGGACATGTTTTGAGAAATTTTGTCTTCCCTGTCAATGTGTTCCTGAGCAAACTGCAGATGCTTTGCAGTGAGGCCTTCTTAAATCGAGCCACCTCGAAAAAGGATTATATTGTCTACAACTGAATATCCTGGCTGATCCAATGCTTTGCTGTGAATTTTAATAAAATGCCACACATATTCAAGATGACACCACTCTGCTGTCCTTGGTAGAGAAACAGCCTTCGGGTTGCGTTTCTAGAAAAGACACAAGATTAGTGCAAATCTATTAATTCATTCACTAATGTCGCATGTAACCCAACTCCATGCGGCTCCTTCTTCCTCTCAGACAGGAACGCCAGAACGTCTTGATTCCTCCTCTGGTTTGCGCCCGGATAGACTGATCTTCATGTATTGGTTGATTGCTTTTGGAGACACATGAAAGAAGAGAGAAGTCATTGTGTTTTTAAAACCACATATAAGGCCGATCTCATGCAACAACGACCAGAGAGAGATGTTTGAAAGCATTTGTGCCCCACCCCCACCCCAGTCTCCCCGCCCCCCGCCAGCTTTTTAGAAGTTTTCCTGAAACTTTCACACTTAAAAAAAAAAATGATTTGAGGAAGGAAATAAAAACACAAGTCAAACATCTGTTTGCATCTGTTTAGGTTATTTATTTCAACACAGGCATTGTTTTAAATTTGCACCTGTCCTGTAACACTTTTCATGTCTAGAGAACAGGATTGAGAACAAGTACATAAAAGGTTTACTTGACCTTTTAACATTTTAACAAAGGTGCTTAAGACTGGTTTCAGAAACACAGGTGTGCCAGTCACAGAGAGCCCCTAAGTGATAAGATATTCACCAACCTCCTTAGAGAGTAACATATTTACATCCTTACCCTGTCCGTTTAAATTCTAAAGCATTATCACTACTGTTAACAATAAACTCTTAGCAATAAGGCCTCTTTAACCTTCTAGAATTCCAGAGTATAGTGCTTTTATGGAGATGCAAATTTTTCAATTTTATCCCCATCGACTGTAAGCTAAGCGGACATTCTTTCACTATCTCTAGTGAGATAGTGACCTCTCACCACTTACCTTCTATGCAAAGTTGCTTTCATTCACTTTCTATCAGTCAAAACCTTGTTAGGAGCAGTTGAGAGTTTTATTAACATCAGTGTATTTACAACATAAGAGGGTAAATTATTTGGAAGGAGGTCTCTAAAAATGAAAATAACCTCACTAAGCTTTATTTTAAATAAACTTTACAGAGAGTACAGTTGAAGTACATTATCTAAACAAGTTAATAATTTAAAGGTACTTCTTAGAACAGATTTCCTCATGGTTTACTCCATTTATGTGAATATTTATTTTAATAATGATTATATCCTTGAGAAAACAAGTCAGGGGTATAAAAATCACGCTTATAAATTACTATAGCTATACCAAAAATGACTATTAAAAAGCAGCAGTCTGTATGTTAAAATACATAGAAAATGGATGTACTTCTTTAACGAAGTGTTTTTTATAAAAGTATAAAACTATAGAAGGTGCTATTTTTAGGAACTTCCAGTTTTCTTGATGCTTGTGCCAGACCAACAAGCAGACAGTGCAAGTTGCAGGGGTCATCAATTACCTTCGAAATCACATGATAGATTCCAGCACAGAGAAACAGGACCTGGGGGTGGTTGTTAGTCCTCACCTTTACTGACAGTTGCTACAGCCTAAACTCAGGGAAAAATAAGCTAACTTCATTTCACCTTTTGTAACATACATGTAAACTCAGAATATTTACTGAAATAGAACTTGCAAGCCGGTCATTTTTCAAAAATTGAGAAGCTTAATATTAAGATATTAAGTGAATATCTTAAAAATTACATGGAAAACAAATATTGTTATGGTTTATGAAAATTTTACTTAAATAATCAGATAAATAGAAAAAGGGGAAAGGTAGAATTTACAAACATAAATTAAAAACAGAGGATAGAATGTTATTTGCTCCTTACCATACAAATTGAAATATTCAGAACAGTTGATTTAAAATGCTATGATCGGTCTCTTTGAGCTTGGTATTGGTGGGAGCCTGAACTTTAACACAATTTACAGATTCAGGGAATAGCTTTCATCTTAGTTACCACATGTTTATTGGTTTGGAGAGTCATGGAAATGATGCAGACTAGCCCTGGCATTTTGCTTCCTGGCAAAGCAATGGTTCTGAGGATAATAATACAGTTCTTTCTTGCATTTCTATCAGTTCCAGATCTCTGTTTGCTTGAGCAGCACTACCATTATCCTTAATTTATATGGATGACACAGACGAGGTGAGCAAAATGGAGGATAAAATTAGGCCAGGAAGCACATAGAAGGCAATCAAAATGAAAACTACTCATGTTGACCCTCATACTATGAAAATCCCCAAAGGCATTGCTTTCTGTAGTTCTATTCACCTGTCTTCACTGCCATCTACTGATGTCTATACTGTTAGAAGAGAAAGTTCCAGAAGTTCTGCCTGGCAACTAAAGAGTTAGAAAACCAAGTTACTCATGGGTATGAGAAGTATTTAGTCTAGATAAATTATTGACAGAATCCTAGGGACAAGCGCTGAGAAGCTCCGCCTTCTAATTCCCCATCGGTTTGGTAAATAATCCTGCAAAAAGACTGAATCCCAGGGCATCTGATCCGACTCGGCAGCATTTGAGGGGCTTGGCCAGTGTTCCCACGTGATATTCATGACAAGAACGTGCACAAAAGAAGAAAAAAAAAGTGTTCTATCCTGCAAATACTAATAGAGAAATGGATAGTCCTGGAGAAATGGGAAAAACCGGCTGGGGAGAGGGCTGCAGTAAGGATAAGCCAGTCCCATGACAGTTGTGCATGTACCTACATCCCCAGCCATGCTCCCCTCCTACGCACAGTCTGTGGCAGAGCATGCACCAGCATGTGGCCTGGTCTGAGTCCTTGACGGGATTAAAATTCAGCCCTTAGGGTGCCTGCGTGGCTCGGTCGGTTGAGCTTCGGACTTTGGCTCAGGCCATGATCTCACAATTCATGAGTATGAACTCTGCATCAGGCTCTGTGCTGACGGCTCAGAGCCTGGAGCTTACTTCCGATTCGTTCTCAGTCTCTCTCTGCCTCTCCACCTCTCATACTCTGTTTCTCTCACAAAAGTAAATAAACATTAAGGAAAAAATTTTTAATTCAGCCCATAACAAGTCAGGCTAAACCGTACAATGTCTTCAAAGGTATTGCCAGGAGTACTAATATTTTTGGCATAAGAGGGATTCAGTTCCTCATCTATGACCTCAACAAATACACCAAACATCTGCTCCCTGGTTCACTATGGATATAACACCATGCTCTTGTGAAAATTCCCTTATCTTTGTTTGAAAGAAAAAAAAAAAACCCTAATCCTTCTAAATCCTGATGAGTCAAACAGGATGCTATTTACTCCACTGGCGTCATCCCTACACTCTTTAATGTCGTGAATATAGGGCATGGATCGATAGAGGCCATACGGAACTTTGTGGTTGTTCTGGGTAACTAATCCGTTTTGTATGCGCCTGGGATATTAGGGCTGTAAATGACAGTGGAAGGTGTTAAAAAAAAAAAAGGGGGAGAAAGTAAAGCGAAAAGCCAGAATTGGATAGTGAGTTAGAGATGAAGTGGGAGGAGGTGAAAAAGGCCAAGAATATATACAGGTGGAGAAAATGGCAGAGAACATCCCCCCCCCCATAAGAATTCATTTGTTCTAGAATTTAGGAAGCATATAATGCTTATATCTGTTTATATAGTATAGAGTGGGGGGAGGGGATAGAATCTGGGTTGTTTCAGAGCAGGTGCTACTCACACTAGATCTTTTTTATATGTGACCTTCTCAATGGCATACACATTTACAGTTTATTAACATTACAGATTTTGGTGGAAAGGTTATATCCATGTTACCGAAGAAGTCTCACAGTTCTGACTCTTTGTCATTTTCGTCCAGATAGTATTCGTCATCGGTGGTTGTGTCTGTGTCACAATCTGAGTCTACAAGAGTCTCTTCATAGATATGAAGTGGTGCACTTGGAGATAAGGCATCTTCTGGCATCTGGCCGCTAGGAGAATCCGAGCTTAGTAGCTCTGTTGGCTGAGGGGGGTAAATTACATCATCTTTCAGGAAGCCGGGGTTCTTAAGAAAACTTGGTTTCCATAATCTTCCTTGTGTAAGTGACCTCTTTACATTCTCCAAGAAAGCCAACTGTTGTTCTTTCCCAAAAATTCCATAGTCAATAGGTCTAGATATAGATGTTGCCAACTTGGGCCCCATGTTTGTTCTGCCACTACCCAAAGCCCGGTTTTCATTTCCATCACAGGAGAAAAGCTCAGAAAAGGATCTGAATCTTCGATTGTACCCGCTGTTGGTAGAGAATGCATCCCCAAGGGTCAGTTCACCCAGAGCATTCTCAATAGAAGTGCTCTCAGAAAAATGGCGCCCCCTGACTTTTGGAGGGTGACTTTTGCATACCAGATCACTGTGCACATTGATGTCTTTTAAACTGTTTGAACGAGAGAGGTATGGATCAGGTCCCCACTCCAGAGACGAAGGACTTCTTTGTTGTTGCTGATAACTGGCCAATGGGATGCTTACTCTAGATTTCTCTGTAGGCTCCAAAGAAAAAGGAGAGTTCAGTCTTCTCTGATGGTCAGAGAAGTTGGCTTCCCCTTGGCTGGTGAATGTGGGTTGGGCCAAAGCTCCTGACTTCCTTTCCAAAGTCTGAGCTGCTGTGACCTCTTTAGACTTCTCATACTTGGGTGATGATTCTGAGATGTTTTTAGACTCATTGTGATGTAGCTGTGAAATGCTGTTAGACTTCGGATTGCCTAAGTGTGTAGAAGCTTCTCTGTTGGATATTACAGTGACCTGGAGAGAGTTCTCTGATTTCTCCACATCCATTATGTCGCTACTCAACCTGCTTTCATTTCTGGATTCTGTGGACTTTGGAGAGGCCTCAGGGGATGGTAGGTTGCACTTGGCCTTGCCAAGAGATAAGCTTCCAGGGCCAGAACTGTTCCCACTTTGTGGGAAGATAGTGGCTACATGTCTTCTGGGGCTTAAATCTTTAGCTGGGAATATCCTGCTTGCTTTGGACATGGCTGCCAATCTGTGTTTAACTGTGGATCTGTTTTTCCCTTTATCTGGGTCATCCAAGATTATTTTCTGTTTACTGCTTCCTTCAGGAAACGAAGGTGGATCCCATGCCAAGTTCTGCATTTCATCTTCAGCCCTGCTGTTCTCTGTCATGCTCATCACCTGACTCCCTGGAGGTAGCTCTCTGGGTTCACACTGCGAACTGTCTAAATCAGGTTTACTTGAACAAGTCCCTTCATCAAGCTGTAGTTTATGCAAAGCTGGAGTAAGAGCAAACACTTGGCTTTCCAAGTCAGAAAGTACTTTATTAATCTCTTTTTGGAAATCTGTTCCAATTTCCCCTCTTACTTGGCTAGGCCGCAATCCACTGGAACTACCGTCTGCGACCTCTCTCTGAAGGCCTCCTTTAGTTCCAGTAGCTGTAACGTATATCCCAGGACCTGCGCATTCCCCGGAACTTCCTGTGTTTTGGGAATTTCCAACATCCTCTTCTGAATGGGCTGGGAGAGTGGATGGACCACTGTTGCCCAATTTGCTGGATGGCTGATGGTTTTCAGCTTTCTCTTCTGTACCTTTTTTTTCCTGAAGCATTGATGACATAGGCAGAGTTTCACTTTGCAATCTTTTCCCTCTCTTTTTTCTGCTCTGTGAATCACCTAGAGGAGTTTCAGAGACGTTATCTGGGAAAATTTCTCTAGTTTCAGATTCTCTTTTACGAAGAGAAACACTTGCCTCAGTAGAATCCACTTCCTGGAATGTTGGTTCTGAGGGCCGAATGCTTGGTAATTGTGAAGCGGTCCTATTTTCAGTGGTGTGAGAAAGACAGTGGGTCTCCTCCTGAGCAGAGTTGACCAGAATCTTTAGACCTTCAGATGAAGGTGTTCCTGACTGCTCTTGTGTAGAATAATTTAGTTTGTCCTTTTCAAAAGCATTAGGAAATGTTTCAGTGTCCCGTTTAGTTGATTCCGTAAGTGAATCGATACGTTGTGTATACTTTTCGAGAATGTTAGAGAATTTTTTGCTGTATTTCCTTGGTAGAGTGTAATATACTGAGACTACCTCAAGACATTTTACATTATCTTCATTGCCAGAAACAGAAAACATACTAGTAGTCTTAAATTTATGCAACATTTTCCCACTTTCTTTTCTTGACATGTCTGAGGAAAAAGGCAAAGGGTCTTCATTGTTAAGGGAAAACGGACTTGTCCTGGAGGCAGCAATGTTACCATCCTTTTCAGAACATTCTGGAAAGTATTCCTTTTGGTGGTGTCTTTTGGGTGAAGACAAATCGCTAAGAGATGAATGATTTTCCAGAGGGCTAATGATCGCCTCCTGAGGTTTAGGTGTTATAGAAGAAGCATCTGTGTTTGCGACCAAGCATTCTTGTCTTTCGTCTCTCCCATCTGAGGCATCCGGTACCCCTGCCGGACAGGACACAGCCCTCTTGGTGAGGAATGGAAGTGGTCCTTTTCTAACAGAAGCAAACCCAATATTTTTCAGATTTGTCATCTTCTCTGTGGCTTCAGGTGGTGCTGGGACCGAGTCTGACACTGCTTTGGAATATGTGCTTTCTGACTCAGAAGAACTGGGACTGAATCTGTTCGATGTGTATTTCCCTATTAGGTGTTCAACATTATTTTTGATTTGGAATGGAAGTGGTTCATCCCTACACAAAGAAGTCATTATCTTACTTTCTGACTTCCTGTTATTAATGAGAAAGCTGGCTGATTTTGTTGGTGAGGTACAGGAAGTTGTGTGAATTTCAGGAGGCTTGGAATTGCTTTGATTCATCTCAACAGAGCTACTGTTGTCACGAGTGGGTGCTGATCTACTTTCTATTTTGCTTAACTTTTCCATAGAGGATACACGTCGTCTTATTTTTCCTTTTCCTTTCCCATCCTTGAAAGGAGAGTGAGAATGGCATTTGACAACATCAACGACCTCATTGTCCACCAGCGCACACTCATCGTTACACTTTGTGTTTTCTGAGGGACGAAGGACAAACTGATCACTTTGGTCCTGGCTATCATTGTCCTTTTGTGCTCTTTCTTCCAGAGATGGATCCTTGCTTGAAGGACTTTTCCTGAAGAATGCTGTTGTTGAAGGAATCGCCAGAGGATCAAGGAAAGAATTATTCGATGGTGAGGAAGGAGGAAGTATACCTGAGGACAGATCAGAAGAATCACGTGGGGTCTTCCCAGCAGCTGGTTTGCTACAGTTTGTAGAATGACTTGCGGCACCCTGTTCCTCCCTGGTGTCTGAAGTAGCAGGCTTTTCTGGAGATTGTGTCTTTTGATCACCAGCATGTTCAGAGCTCCAGTGGTTATTTTTAATAATGCCTGAAATATCTTCATTACTTGCTCTTACTTGCTGGTGACAACCTTGATTTGGGCTGGGAAAAGACGCTGTTCTGCGTTCCTGAATGAAAGGAAGGGAAGTTGCCGAGCCAAGTTTTCTGTTCCCAGTGTAATTCTTATCTTTTTTAAGTTCATTGGATCTCTCTCTCTGTGATGCATGAATTTTGGGGCTCTCTTTCCTGAAAATGCCTCCAGGTGATCTTTTTGAACTTACTGTGGTGGAGGCATTAAAAGCAAACCCTTTGCTCTTAGCTGAGTCCCGGGAGACGGGATTTTGAAAATCAGAGGAACAGTTTGAGATCACTGTCTGTGAAACAGGTTGGAGGATTTCACCTGTCACGTTTGTCTGGTCCATTCTGTGTAGTTGTTTGTCTTCCACCCAAATCGATTCATTCAAGGCTTTCTCATTAGTCACTTGTGTGACCAGGATATTGGGTGGGCTCTCAGTAAGAGGTGGAGAATCGACTGAATTGCTCTTGGTCACAGTGACTTCTGGATAGCTTTTCATTGGCAGAGAGGCAGGCGTAGTTTTCTGCACAGCGACTGTGGGGTTCTGAAAGCTGGGCCTCTGAGGGTTCCCTCTGTCATCAGGACTCTGGGGGAAGGATGCTAGTAGAGTTGTCGGAGCAATTCCAAATGAGTAAGGTTCTTTGTCGGCGTGTCCTGCTGTCGGAGGACCGCCCCGTTGCCATACTGACCTCGCAGATCTGCCGTGACAGCTGGGTCCAGTCACAGGGCAAACACGTGGGGAGCTGAAATGAGTCGTCTGGCTCTCATTACCTTGCGACACCTCCATGCTCTCCAGCGTGGATGTCTGAGAATCAAACTGCCAAAGACGTGGCTCTTCTTGATCTCTGAAAATGTTTGTTCTGTAACCAGGAGAAAATGATCCCCAGTGTTGAGAATGAATACTATGGCCGTGACCAGCTGATGCTTCAAAGGATATCATTTCAGAGTCTCTGTGAGAAGTGGATGGATGCCTACTTTGATGGAAGTCAGACCAGAAAGAATGTTCTTCCTGTTGGCCCCAAAGAGGACTTTGTCTAAATCTCTGTCCCCTGCTTCGTCCAAAGGTATTGCTAGAGAAAGGTCTAGCAAATGGGTGTTCTTGATGGTAAAATGGCATATTTTCTGAGTTCTCAAATGGGTCAGGACTCACTGCATTATCCATGGGGGTGTCTAAATGAACACCTTGGTAAACTCTCTGCGAACGGTAAAATTCCTGTCTTCTGTTCTCCTGAAAACACCTGGGATACATGTACTGGTCAGCAGTGTCAACCTCCATTGGGGAAGGTGCCCCCAGGAACTCTTCCTGGCTCTGCCTATCTCCAGAAGAAACTGATCTATTCCATATGATGGATGATAAAGGAGTTCTCTTTGGGCTCTGCTGGTGTCTTAGTGGTATAAACCCACTCTTGTTCGGAGTTATGGTTGGAAAATGTAAGCTTCTTGTCGTGAAGTATTCTGGGGCTGATGAGGCTGATGGCTGTCTGCTGTCGAAACACAGAGAAGCACTACTGAAACTACTCTTTTGCATGTAATCTTCTTTTAAGAGTCTGGGCTCCCTTGTCCGGTACATATCATAAATTGTTTTTGTCCTAGGAGAAAAGGTTTTAAAACCTTCCCTAGGGGTTCCTGGTCTCAGGATGTCATAGATAGACATATTAGAGGCTCCGTTATGGTGCTTTTGGTATCTTCCTGGGACATTGCCGTGCGTGTTCCCCCTGGAGTAAAAACGACTGCGCTGTGTCCTTGATCCATAGTTGAGAGGCGCCGCCATATTCCCTGAGCTTGGACATTGCTCCTGAGCCAGTTTATTATCCAGGTCATCTAAAACTGAAAGGAGAACATGAATCAGGTTTTCTTAATATAAGATTTCACAGTCTAATAATAATGAGTTGTTGACGTCCCTCTTCAAGAAACAAAATCATTTACAATTTTTACAAGCAATCATCAGAGATTACTATGAAAAACTATATGCCAACAAACTGGACAACCTAGAAGAAAGGGACAAATTTCTAAACACACATGCACTACCAAGATTCAAACGAGAAGAGATAGAAAATCTGAACAGACCCATAACCAGTGAAGAAATTGAATTAGTTATCAAAAATCTCCCAACGAATAAAAGCCCAGGGCCAGATGGATTCCCAGGGGAATTCTATCAGACGTTCAAAGAAGAGTTAACGCCAATCCTTCTCAAGCTA
>PJEM01013287.1:0-41793 GCA_004023845.1 Helogale parvula
AAAAAAATATTTGTGGAACATGGGATGTCTGGGTGACTCCGTCAGTTGAGCAGCCGACTCTTGACTTCAACTCTGGTCATGAACCCATGATTTGTGGGTTCAAGCTCCGCTGTCAGAACAGAGCCTGCCTCAGATCCTCAGGCTTCCCTCTCTCTGCCCCTCCCCCACTTGGGCTCTCTTCCTCTCTCAAAAATAAATAAATGCTTAAAAAAATATTTGTAGGGGCACCGGGTGGCTCAGTCAGTTAAGCCTCTGACTTCAGCTCAGGTCCATGAGTTCAAGCCCTGCATTGGGTTCTGTGCTAAGAGCTCAGAGCCCTGGAGCCTGCTTCAGATTCTGTGTCTCCCTCTCTCTCTGTCCCTCCCCCACTCATGCTCTGTCTCCCTCAAAATATAATATGTAAACATTAAAAAAAATTTTTAGGGGCGCCTGGGTGGCTCAGTCGGTTAAGCATCCGACTTCAGCTCGGGTCAGATCTCACGTTCGTGGGTTCAAGCCCCGCATCAGGCTCTGTGCTGACAGCTAACTCAGAGCCTGGAGTCTGCTTCCAGTTCTGTGTCTCCTTCTCTCTCTGACCCTCCCCCTCTCATGCTCTGTCTCTCTCTTTAAGAAAAGAAAAAAAATTTTTTTTAATATTTGTAGAACAAATAAAGGAGTTTCTTCTTTGTAAATTTCTTTAAATCAGACTGCACCATCTTAATAATTAAAAAGTTGCGGCAAATGTAGGATTCAGTATTTTCTCACCAATCAACTCTTTTCAATGACTGCTTAGCCCAAGGGTTCTCTCCTTGAACTTAAATAGAATTAAATACATGAATCTACTAACTTGATGTTACTGCCCTTAAAGTGTATCTCCAGTTCCAGGTTCTCCAGCTATCCTGGTATCAAAAGCTGTCTCGCTGATTTTTTTCAGCCATTGATGACTTCTCTCCAGCACTAGCCACGCATATTCTCTTCACTCTGTTAACACTATTAGAGTAACAACAAAGCCAGCCTTAATTAGTCTTTTGAACGCTCCTGAACAAGACACCTGTGTGGTCTCCTCAAAATACTTTACGTGTCTTACTTTGTGACAAACACAGAAAAATAGTATTTATAGACAGCGAGAACTTACGCTTTCCTCTAGGCCCAGATTCCCTGCCAGCTAGCTTCTAACTCTTAGGTAGCTGGCACCTGTGCTATTAACTAATTTCCAGGTAGTAGGGTGTGGACATTTAACTCTTGTGTTTGTTTTCATCCCCAGTAGCTCCAGTGGGTTCTCAGTTCACAGAACTGGATTCATCCTGTTTTCAGTTATAGACAAAGCATTTCAGAGTACACACCCGCTGCTGTGAACCTTCAAGCAAGTTGTTTGGGTGGAGGAACTATCCCAGACCCATGATCTCTACCAGCCACCTGAAACAAGTATATAATCTAAGTAACAGATAATATAATTCCAAATGAAAGGCACCATGCTGCACAGATTTTGGAGTAAAACCACAGTGACTTGAGTCCTTTTATTTCTTTTTTCCAAGTAGGCTTCACACCCAGCATGGAGTCCAACATGGAGCTTGAACTCACAACCCTGAGATCGAGATCTGAACTGAGATCAAGAGTCAGACACTTAACCGACTGAGCCACCCAGGCACCCTGAGTCCTGTCTTTGCTACCTGCCTATGACCCTGGGCAAGTCGCAGTGCCTCAAATGGAAGTCAGAACGGTGGGATTAATGAGAGAATAGCTGCCGTAGGATTGTTTTGGGGGTTAAATGAATCATTCCCACTACAAAATAAATTTCTAATAAATGACATTTTAAAGTACCATGCAAGGGTGCCTGGGAGGCTCAGTTGGTTAAGTATCCGACTTCAGCTCAGGTCAAGATCTCATGGTTCGTGGGTTCGAGCCCCTCATCAGGCTCTGTGCTGACAGCTCAGCGCCTGGAGCCTGCTTCCAATTCTGGGTCTCTCTCTCTCTCTGCCCCTCCCCTGCTTGTGTTCTGTGTCTCTCTGCCTCTCAAAAATTAATAAATGTTTAAAAAAATTTTAATAAAAAATAAAGTACCATCAAATTCTGTTATGGAATGAACTCCCTAGTTGTCCACCTCTGAACCAGATCAGTATCCCTGAGCCCCTTTCATTTAGAAAGTTTGGGAGAACCTCTAATTTAGGCAGGATTTGCCAAGCATTTCCTGGTCTCTTTGCCCATGTTATAAAATTACTGGCACACAGAGACACCAATGAGCATTCTCTACCTCAACTCAATGAGCATTCAGTAAAGAACCAAATAACCAGAAAAGCACAGACATGTTCCACTGAAGGAAGATCCATTGTCTGGTCTGTGAGCAATGATAAAGTTAGCATTTTCAGATGGAATATGAGAGTGAGAAGAAATTAGACATCCTCCAGTCTAAGTTTCCATGCCCACCTCAATCCCACATTTCTACAAACCCAAATAATATTTTCTTCACTGTTGATCCTTGATAAGACTCACCAGTCAATGTATGCAAAGACTATTAAGACTTGAGGCATTTCCCGTTTTCCATTTTAGTCAATGATATCAGCACCAACCAACAGCTTGAAAAGTCAGAGTTTCCAGTACTCTATGCCCAAATTTCAGACCGAGAGCTGGAAAGTGATAGAAACTTGTGCAATCCTAAACCCACACAATCTACTTGGGTTCTAGCATTTAACCCAGTGATATCACCTGGATGGAAGAAAAATCTCATTTGTTGCAAAACTAAATTACGTTCTAAGTGAATTAAAAACAAATTTATTTTCTCTGCCATTCTTGTCCTCCGAGAATGCATCTCAGGAAGATAAAGTAGATTGCAAGGCTAATGTTTTGAGCGCTCTGCCAAAATCCGAGAAACTAGAAGGGAACCTACGGGCACAAAGAAGCAATTCTACTTGGAAATGTCACCCTGCGGGTCGCCCATTAAAAACCTTTGTCAAGATGCAGTCAGGCATGGAAGACGTCATGTGTTATGAGAAGATTTAGAGGCTCCTGTGCCCCTGTGGGTAGATTTCTTCCATCAGCTGGCACACAAGGTGGTATCCAGGCATCTGCTGTGAAGTGAGGGAGGGCATTCCTACTGATAATTCTGGGACTCAAAAAGTGTGGGGAGAATGAGGAACAGCAGGCTGACAGATTATCACCTTACTACCAATTCTGCTATAAAACTATCAGTTTTCTGGGCCTCAGTTTATCTTCTGCATGGGGATTTGAGCCAGAGGATCTCCCAGGACTATAACTCCAGCCACAGGAAATGGAAGACTGCTGCCTTCCACAAAGGCTCTTTGTTGTGGAATTTCTAGACCCCATGCAAACACAATCTTTAGAAATTAGCATTTTATTGATTTTGACATATGCAGACATTGACATTTCTGTTTTATGTGTTTTAATTAAATGCTATTATTTGCCACAGTGTCCTGAGGCCATGTGTTGGGAATGGGGGAGGTTTCATAAATCAGACCTATGGTTCGGTGTAGGGAGTCCATTGACTCTCATGATATCATTGTAATTATTTCCCTTCGATCAATAGAAAAGCTTTGATGTCCACTTTATGGCTGAGAGAAGGCTTCTTTCCATTTATCTCCCGCCTTGTTGAAAATGCACAAAGTCCTTATCCAGAAATCACCCTCTCTGATATCAAAAGGAACATTTTGTTTGGTTGTCAATGTTGTTGCTATTGTTAGATGCCTCCATCTCACTCAGAGCCACCTCCACTTGGCGCCTGAGAGGCTTCAGTATGTAGTGCTGACCTGGGGCTGTGGTTTCTGTCTTGTTCCTTTCTCTGCCTCCATTTTGGTTTCCCTTTGGTCTCAACACACTGTGCTGCAGGCTCTGGACCACCATTAATTTGAAACTTCTTCCAGATACTTATGTCATCAGGGATGTCATTGTTTATCATCCTCTCCACACTCTGCATGTCTACCTTGCACAAAGTTAGTGCTCAGTGCATGTTGCTTGAACTTAATCAAGAGAAGAGAGGAGGGAATTTGCATTTCTCCCAAGTCAAACCATCCTAGACCCAACTGAGGGTCACTTCAGAGCCTGTACTCCAACCAGGACCTTGGCTTGATGGGAAGAGATTGTGGGCTGTTTGCTTTGAAGAGAATCACTGTATGCGTTAAATCTAAACAATATGGGGGCGCCTGAGTGGCTCAGCCGGTTTAGCATCTGACTTCAGCTCAGGTCATGATCTCACAGTTGGTGGGTTCGGGCCCTGCGTCAGGCTCTGTGCTGAATGCTTGCTCAGAGCCTGGAGCATGTTTCGGATTCTGTGTCTCCTTCTCTCTCTGACCGCCCCCGCCACCCCTGCTCATGCTCTGTCTCACTCTATCTCTCAAAAAATAAATAAATGTAAAAAACAATTTTTTTAATCCAAACAATATGAATGCTCTAAAAAAATCCCATTATATATAGTGAATTCCTAGAATACTTTGGGAGAGAGGTGATGGAAGGATGGGAGAGAATGTCTGTCAGTCATTTTCCTCATGGTCAGAAAACCTCTCTTGAATATATATCTGCATAGAAATTAGAAACCGGAGCAAATTCAAACTTTACCTCCTTCTGCTCTCTCTCCCTCAGTCCAAACACAATCCAATCCAATCCAGGTTCCTCCAAGAAGCAGGGCCTTTCCCCACACTAACATTTTCCTTTGTCCAGATTTCTACAGTCACAGGGTTTTTGCTTGACTACACTTTTATCTATCTCACAGTTATTTGGAGGACACTGTGTGCCAGGCAGCATCCAAGCACACAGCTCATTTAATCCTCATAACAATCACATGAGGTGGGCATTTTTATTATTAATATTATTATTCAACCTATTGATGAGGAAACTGAGGCACAAAAGAGCTAGATAGCTTGCCCAAGGTCACCCAGCCAATGGGTGCGAGAGTCAGTGTGTAAACCCAGGCAGCTAAGTCCCAGAGTCTGTGGTTTTTAACCACTATTTTAACCATGACTTCCTGACTTTGGCCAGGGATTGGTCATCAAATGTGTCGTGTCAGCCTGGGCTTCCCAGCGGTACTGGGGCTTCCTGAAGAGTGACCCCTGACTCCCACTACCCATCCCGTCACCATCACATCCTCCCACCATATTCATTTAAGAAATATTTATTAGGCACCTCCTCTCTGTTGGGAGTGTTCTAGGTTCAGCAAGGAACCAGACCGTCAGGATCCCTATCTCATAGCGCTTACATTCTAATGAGAGGGAAAACATAATACCCAGGTAGACAAACCAGCTAACGAATTGAGAACAGAGACCATCACAAGGACAATGAAGAGAAAGAAAGAGAGTGATTGGATAAGAGAGACGTGAGGAGCCTTATTAGATCATGTGGCAAGAAAGGGCTCTCTAAGAAGGCTTTGTCTACACTGGGTCCTGAGAAAAAACAGCCAGCCCCGTGAGGATTTGAGGGAAGAGAACTCCAGGCAGAAGAGCAATAGGTGCAAAGGTCCTGCGGTAGAAATGGGCTTAGCAAATTACAGAAAAAGAAAAGTACCTAAAGAGTGGCAATAAAGCGGGGAGGGGAAGGAAGCAGAGCTCAGAGTGTGCAGGTCTCAGAAGCTTGAATCCCTTGTGCCAGGATGTGGAAACCAGGCGATGTGGCTCAGTGCTGAGTCCCACATCTCTATACCTGTGTGCCCTTTGCTCGTCGAGCTCCCTGAAACCACTGACCACTCCCTTCAGGGCGCCCACTTGTCCCCCGCAGTCACTGCTTCGATGGGCGCAGTGGTCCAAAGTGTGGACGTTGAATCATATCTCTGGGTTTCACCCCCTGCTCTGCTGCTCACTAGTTGAGTGGCTTCGGGCAAATTATGGAATCTAACCTTCAATTTTCTGCCCCGAAGAATGGCATGATAAAGTGTGTATTCCAGAAGATTATCACAAGGATTAAATGATGCCATGAGTGCCTCGTGCTCAGCACCAGCAGTGGCGTGCAGGAAGCAAGCCCACAAAGAGCTTGTATGTTGTGGTGGTTATTTTTATTAATCTTGGTAGGAGATCAGCCCTGAAGTATAACACTGCCTGGGAGAAAGTGCTGGAATCTCTTGCATCTGCTATATTGGCTTCTGAGCTAACAGCAACAGATTTAGTGAAAAGGATCTAAAAAGGAAAAAAAAATGGTATACTCCAAAACATCTACTCTTTTCCAAATAACACGATCGCTAATATATTTTTTCATGCAACGTACTGGAAAGTTCTAATCTTATTCATTTAAAACCCTGAGCTTGATTCTGTTTTTCGTTAGCGGATGCACTGAGACAACACCAGAAGCAGCAAGACCCGATGAAGAATCTCTCACTGAAAATGTAGGGCACCATGACAAGAAACCCAACTCCTTGCCAAATGAAAAGGGATGAGCATTTAACCCGAGGAATGCCAAGGCCAGGATTTCTGTTCAGATTTCCTGAGAAAGAAAGGTTTTGTCAAAAGAGAGCCTTTTTTCTCTGGTGCGCCAAGGATTCATTAAGAACCAAGCCCTGGCGCCCTCTCCTGGCGTCTCCACAACTGAAAAACAAACGTTTGCCACAAGGGACCCTCCCCCTCCTCGACAGAAATAAGATCAGGAGATAAACTGGTAATTTCATAGTAACTTCTGTGTCTTCGACCTCCTGTTAAATATTTGAATTGAGGTGAGCAGATGGTAAGAGTCTCAGCTACTTTCGGTCCCCACTAGGGACAGTCCCTGTTAGGCCACCACTTCCTTTGTTTCTCTAAGAGCTTGTCAACCAACAAGGTACCCAGAGATCCGAGGCAGCATATTGTCAGCTGTCAGCGGGCAGTGCTTGGCCCTGCACCCAGTGCACCCAATCTCAAAAGAGGACAGTCCTTTGCCCAAATGTACATTCTCCAATACTTCCACTCACTGTGGGTATTTTACACAAAGAAATTATGCGTGGAATCTGCCCTCAAAGAGCTGGGCTCCCAGCCTGCTTCAGAACTGCAAATCTAAGTTCACCTCGGTACCCAGAATCTCCTGGTAAGCCTCAGTTTGGGGTTTCGTTCGCCCTAGAGAAAGACAGACGGCCACCCTTGTCATCATGGCCGCTTTCACTTCCCAGAGATTCGGGGAGGGCAGGTGGCTGCCTAGCGTGGGTGGCATCAGCAGTTTTCACCTACCTCTAATCTCACCTCCAATCCAGGCAACCTGGTATCAGCAAGCACAGAGCCGGAAATGGCTAGGAAAAATCATTCTGCTGGGTTGCTGACTGAGGAGTGAACTGAACCAGTATCCCAAAGAATTCTGACTCATTTCTCAGGGAAGTGGCGGTGGGGGGAGAAATAGGCAGGACAGTTTGGGAGGACAGAAAAGCTACTGGCTGGACTGGTCCCTCTCTTCATTACCCAAGCATATGTATTTACTCATTTAAAAGCTTTGAGGGACACCTGGGTGTCTCAGTTGGTTAAGTGACTGACTTCAACTCAAGTCATGATCTCATGGTTCATGAGTTCAAGCCCTGCATCAGGCTCAGAGCCTGGAGCCTGCTTGAGATTCTGTGTGTGTGTCTCTCGCTGCCCCACCCCCACTTGTACTCTGTCTCTCTCTCTGTCCTCAAAAATAAATAAATTAAAATTTTTTTAATAAAAAAAGCTTTGAGGGGCACCTAGGTGGCTCAGTTGGTTGAGCATCTGACTCATGATTTTGGCTCAGGTAATGATTTTACAGTCAGTCTGAGAGATCAAGCTGCACATAAGGCTCTGTGCTGACATGGGGGAGCCCTGCTGGGATGCTCTCTCCCTCTCTGCCTCTCCCCCACTTGCACAGGTGCTCACTCACTCTCTCTCTCTTTCTCTCTATCTCTCTCTTTCTTTCAAAATAAACATTTTAAAAAATAAAATAAGTAAAGGGACACCTGGGTGGCTCAGCCGGTTAAGCGTCTGACTTCGTTTGACTCAGGTCACGATCTCATGGTTCATGGGTTTGAGCCCCGTGTCGGGCTCTGTGTTGACAGCTCAGAGTCTGGAGCTTGTTTCTGATTCTGTGTTTCCCTCTCTCTCTGCCCCTACCCACTTGCGCTCAGTCTCTCAAAAATAAATAATAAAAAACATTTTTAAAAATAAAATGGGGCACCTGGGTGGCTCAGTCAGTTAAGCGTATGGCTTGGGCTCAGGTCATGATCTCACGGTTCATGGGTTCGAGCCCTGCATCAGGCTCTGGGCTGACAGCTAGCTCAGAACCTGGAGCCTGCTTCAGATTCTGTGCCTCCCTCTCTGTCTGACCCTCCCCTGTTCACACTGTCTCTGTCTCTAAAAAATAAATAAAAACCACAAAAAAAAATTTTTTAAACATAAGAATAAAATGCTTTGACCCCTTGTTTGTCAGATAATGTAGTAGGCACTTCACCGATAGCTCCTCACTTAATCTCAACAACAGCCCATGCGATTGGACCATTTTTTGTTTCCATTTAGCAGAGAAGAAAACATGCCTAGAGAGAACTTAAGTAACGTGCCGAAGATCTTAGAGAAGTAAACGGTAGAGACAGGGTTCAAACTCACTATCTTCATTCCTCTTAACCACTATAGTGAAGTATCTTTCAGAGACCCAGGACTCGGGATTTCCTCAGGCACTGCTGCTGGAAACACTCCTTAGATTTTCAGGATGAATGACGTGTGATAATTCTGCACAGACTACGAAGGTGCCACTCAGAGCCTCCAGGGGGAGTGCGTGTGCGGGGAGAAGAGGTGTGTTAGGATCGGACACCATGAAATCTTACTCCTGCTCGAACCGCACACACCCAGTGTAAATCCTGTGCCTTGGTCTTCACACACTCGATGCAGTTACTGCCCCAAAGTCCTCATCCCCAGCCGGTTTTCAAGGGGCTGACAGTAATTTTCTCACAGCATCCATGCCTGACAATTGATTTCTCATGGTTATTTGCCAAAGCACAACTACAAATGCCATTAGCTGGTAATAAAACTAGCCAGCCGTTTCTAAAACCCAGTGCTGGCAACTGCACTGAGGTCCCCGGGGGCCCTTGTTTTACCGCATCCTGCTAAAGCAAATTTTTTTGATGCTAAAATGCCAAAGGAGGAAACTTATCTTTTGCATTCCCAATATCTATAGAACTATGAGGGTCAGGAGTACAGAGACAGGCTTTTAAAAATCATAGAAAGCATTCAGGATTCCCAATTCTAAAAAACTACCCATTCGCCTCAATATATAAATTTCATACTTTTTCCAGATAACACTTCTTTTAAAAAAAAAAAAAGTAAGAATTTCATAAGCATTTATTAACCATCGTTTGGGTTCCTGACACAGTGCTACACACTGTGAATACGAGGAAAGGTCCCTGCCTTTAAGGAGCTTATACTCTAGTTATGGAGACAGGACCCACACATGGAGCGACTCAAGAACGAGACAAGCCACGACACAGTCAATTGTGAGACGGAGAGGAACAGAGAGTGGGGACTCTGGTGCTCAGAAATGGAAATGGTCAGCCTGGTAGGAGCTATCAGAGGAGAAGCCTGCCAGTTCTCCCACTCACTAGTCCCTGACCTTATGCACGTCACTGGACCTCAGTAATCAGATCTGGAAAATGGCAGAGCTGAGCCACTGACACAACAAATTTGTTTTGAGCACTCACGGTAAGCCAGGCACTCTCGCTAGTTCCGGTGATATGGTGTTGAACAAGATGATGATCCCACCCTAACGGATTTTATGGTCTGGTGGGGGGAAAGGGGAAGGCAGATAGATGAGTGATAAATACATGAGTAGCAGGTAGTGATCAGGGCTCTGAAGAACAGTAAATCCAGATAAAGTGGTGGTGAGTGACAGCCGCCATGTCAAGGAGGTTAATTCTGGAGGTCTCACCCGTCAAATACCATTGGTGTGCGGGCGTGGAAGATGTGAGGGAGCAACTCAAACTGGTATGAGAAGCGCGTTCCTGGAAGAATGAAGAGCAAGGCGAGGCCCTGAGACAGGAATGACTCAAAATGTCAGCACAGACTCCAGTGTGGCTGAATCCCTGGGTCTGGAGAATGAGGAGTGAAGAGAAGCAAGAGCCAAACCATGAAAAGCCATGAAAGCCAAGGTAGGCAGTTCAGGTGAGAAGCGCTGGACGTGGACCAGGGCACCCGAACCGTCTCTGATCTGGAGGGCTGGGACCTGAGCAAGACGGTCCTTGAGTCGGATCTAGAATGGAGGAGTTTGGATGCTAAGTACTCACCTTGAAGATGGTATAGACCCCTTTGCAGGCTGGCAGTGATTTAAGTAAGGGAGTAACCAGACTAAGGAGAGAAAATATCAGGGGAAGAAGTCTGGAGACCAAGAAGGGTCCCAGGAATTTCATGAGAAAACTGTCAAGTACACGGCGCCTCGGACCATAGGCAGCCGTGCCCTGGCGCCATCCTTCCTCTGTCCTAAAACTTCCACTTCGGTGCCCTGTTAGGGCCGCACAAGGCCTCAAACACCGATTGGCCTTTCAAAATTCACTCGTCCTAGGTTTCATGGCCACTGTTAGCTCTACTGTAGGTAACAGGTGGATGCTGATGTTGAATAAGTCCTTGCTAATTAGTTAGTGCTTCTCAAGTTTCTTTCTTTCTATTTACTATTTCTTCCTAAGGCAGGAGAGAGAAAACACATGACTCTAGGATGTCTGCAAGATATAAAAGGAAGCAGTCCATCCCAAGCAAAACACTTAATTGAAGACTTGCACTTTATCTTAAAATTCTTATGAATATTCCTTCTATTCCAGATTTACTTATAAGAACTCAACGTTTTATTTATTTTTATTTTTTTAATTTACTTTTATTTATTTTTTGAGAGACAAAGACAGCACGAGCAGGGGAGGGTCAGAGAGGGAGGGAGACACAGAATCTGAAGCAGGCTCCAGGCTCTGAACCAGCTGTCAGCACAGAGCCCGACACGGGGCTCGAACCAACAAACCATGAGATCATGACTCAAACCGAAGCCGGAAGCCGGACGCTTAACCGACTGAGCCACCCAGGCGCCCCTCAACAACATTTTCTATCATCCAAGGAGCAGATATGACCCTCGGAAAATATATGCCACATTTGTTCTGTGCTTTGCCAAATGCCTCGCACACCATCCCATATCCCTAGGGCTGGGGAAACTCAACCTGAAAAACATGAATCACTAAACCCGATTAAAACAGTCCCCTCTCTTAGAAGAACCCCATGTAGTTGCCAATATCTGGGATTTCAAGGATCATCACTCATTATTAGAGGACATAGGAGGTAGAGGGCTCCTAGAAGCAGGTTTGAATGTCTACCTAAGTAGAATCGTGAATGCCACCCTTATTCTAAAGCTGTCTATCTTATAAAAGCACGTTACTAACACAAGTTGGAAATACTGTGCATCCCAACTATCCCCGAATCTCAGCAGACAATAATGGCAATAGCGTGTGCGAGACAGCCATCCCATAGCCATTACAGAGACTGAGTAAATTCCTTCAGTGCCTCCTGCTCTTAGGAAGTGGGCTCTCACAATGAGTAAGAAAGCATTCACAAAGAAACTGGCACCTCTCCTGTCACTTAAATGGTAGTTTACAGCATCTCTGGGGGGAGGCGATGTTTCTCATATTGTGTTTGTTTAATACTTGACAATATCTTGGCTCGTACTGTGGTGGGTTTGAGATAAAATGATTATTTGTGTATACACAGTTGCCCACACAGATGGGAGAAAATGTTTATTTGGAGGGGGACAAAAAGAAATTAGAAGGAAAAAACACCCTCCGTGATACATGCATCAATACTACTATGATTACACAATGCTATATTAACAATATTTTGAGGGAGTTCCTCTAAATAGTCATCTTTCCTTCCAACTCAGAA
This sequence comes from Helogale parvula, assembly GCA_004023845.1. Lineage (NCBI taxonomy): Eukaryota > Metazoa > Chordata > Mammalia > Carnivora > Herpestidae > Helogale > Helogale parvula. The sequence goes on from PJEM01013287.1 coordinate 11,784, forward strand.
TCCACATAATTACAGCTTTCTGGCTACCAGAAAAGGAAAGGATGCCATGTTGGATGCCGCCAGGCGGGGGGGTTGAGCAGGCTGCTGCTGCCACCTAGTGGGGACCACCGAAATGGCAACCACAGGAAACTTCAGCTACTTGCAACGAAATTTTATTTCCTAAGTTATTCCTATTTTCAATTTTCTCACATCGACAGAAATTACAATAAATAAAAAACACGGGATGATTTATGTAATTCTAGCTTCACTGTGTAGTACAAAATGTACTGAAGATAAAGTAAATATATAAACATTTCATTTTACCTACTCCCTAAATATCTAGTTTATGTTGTAAACTAGATTATTTTCTGGTTTTTGATATTTTTAATATTTGTTTATTTTTTAGAGTGAGATAGAGTGCAAGCGGGGGAGGGGCAGAGAGAGAGAGGGACACACAGAATCTGAAGTAGCTCCAGGCTCTGAGCTGTCACAGAGCCTGATGTGGGGCTTGAACTAACGAACTGCAAGATCAAGACCTGAGCTGAAGTCAGACACTTAACTGACTGAGCCACCCAGGCGCCCCTACTTTATATTAAATTTAGGTCTGATATACAATTTTTATGCTTAACAAAAATGAAAACCGCAAATCCAAAGAGATTAGTGTTTTTGCTTTATGGTGCAAAAACACCTCAATCTGTTATGACAATTTTTGTCAGTTTATTTTAAGTTTATTTATTTTGAGAGACAGAAAGACTACAAGTGGGAGATGGGCAGAGAGCAAGAGAGAGAGAGAGAGAGAGAGAGAGAGAATCCCAAGCAGGCTCCATATCCCAGTGTAGAGGCCTACATGGGGCTCAAACCCAGGAACCATGAGATCATGACATGAGCCAAAGTTGGATGCTAAACTGACTGAGCCACCCAGGCACCCCTAATTTTTGTTCTTTCTTTTTGATTAAGCTAAGCATTGGTTTTAAGTAGAATCCTCCAACCTAAAAATATTTTAAGAGTAAGAATGCTTGTAAGTTAGAGAAATCTTTAACATATAAATTGGTTTCAAACTGGATATTATAAGAATGTCCTAATGATTGACTTCACAGATTAACAGAGGCAAATTCAAGGGTGGATTAGTTGCGCAGTTTTCCGGGATACTGATCAACAAGTCATGACAAAACATCAAGGAAACTGTAATAAAATGTGAAAAACTGAATTTATGAAATCTCTATTTTAGATAGAGTACTGTATCAAATCTGAAGGAATATATTTCTTAAGTTTATTATTTTTGAGAGAGAAAGAGTGTGACTGAGGGAGGGGCAGAGAGAGAGGGAGAGAGAGTCACAAGCAGTCTCCTCGCTGTCAGCACAGAGCACGACATGGGACTCCATCTCACAAACCGTGAGATCATGACCTGAGCCAAAATCAAGAGTCAGACCCTTAACCGACTGAGCCACCAAGGCACTCCTGAAGGAATACTTCCAGAAGTCTTTTGGATTTGGGGAAAGGACCCCCAACCCTCATGTAGAATTATAAAACTGCCTTTAAGAAAACAGTTTAGGGGCTCCTGGGTGGCTCAGTCAGTTGAGTGTCTGACTCTGTCTCAGTTCATGATCTCACAGTTTGTGGGTTCAAGCCCCACGTCAGGCTCGGTGCTGACAGCTCAGAGCCTGGAGCCTGCTTTGGATCTGCGTCTCCCTCTTTCTCTCTCTGCCCCTTCCCCGCTTATGCTCTGTTCCATTCTGTTTTAATAAACATTAAAAAAACAATTTTAAACAGTTTGAAATATCTAGTGAACTGGGAAGAGGTTATTCTCTTAACTTGATAGAAGGCCAAATGTTTTTAGTTTTTTACCAAAAGTCTTCAGCAATTTATATTAAATGGTGAGATATTAGGAGAAATGCAACAATGTTTATGGCGCAAAATACTAGAAAAAACTTCAATATCCATTGATCAGAGATTGGGTCAATAAATTGTGGTTAGTTCACAACAGAATACTAAATTGCAGTTAAAATTAATTAGGCATGTGGATCTACGTGTGTAGTGATTGAAAATAGATTTAGTGGGAAAAAAAGCCTATTTTGGAACATTGGATGAAGGATACTACCATTCATATAATTGTCAAAAATATAATCTCAACATTTTAACATATAAAGCACAGCATCATTCCATATTGTTTAAAGATTCATAAAAGTACATACTTATGGGCTAGATTCACAACCAAATTCACGATAGCATGGTCTCTAGGGAGAGTGGGGGGAAGTGGGCCTTTACCTTTAGGTATAATATTTTATTCTATTTAAAAAAGAGACAGAGATAGAGTGCCTGGGTGGTACAGTCAATTAAGCATCTGGCTATTTTGGCGCAGGTCATGATCACATGGTTCATGGGATCGAGCCCCCTGTCGGGCTCTGTACTGATGGCACAGTCTACTTGGGTTTGTCTCTCCCCCTCTCTCTCAAAATAAACAAACTTTTTAAAACAAAGAACTAAAAAGAGACAGAGAGAAGATATGAAGCAAATGTGACCAAATATTCAATATTTTCTTGCTTCATGTGATGGGCTACCTGGTGTTTTTCATTATCCTTTCTTTAGTCCATTAAAAAGCAAAAGACTGCTCAAATTCATTGCAAGATCTTTGTTACACTAGGTGTGGTCTGTAAGTCTGGGGTCAGAGCTAAAAAAACTAAACTAAACTAAACTAAAAACAGGAGTCCTAAATGTCCTCCCTACCCCACAGAGTGCTCAGCTTTTCCTCTAAATAAATTCAGGTCAGGAGCACCTGGGTGGCTCAGTCAGTTAAGCGTCTGACTTCAGATCAGGTCATGATCTCACAATTTATGGGTTCGAGCCCTGCATCAGGCTCTGTGCTGACAGCTCAGAGAGTGGAGTCTTGCTTCGGATTCTGTGTCTCCTTCTCTTTCTGCCCCTCCCCTGTCTATGCTCTGTCTCTCTATATATATATATCTCTTAAAAACAAAATAAACCTTTAAAAATTAAAAAAAATATATATTTTAAGTAAATTGAGGTCAAACATTCAAGAATACTTGATTTGGAGATGGATCAGCTTTTACTCCTGGCACCTGCATGCCTCCTCCAACCGTTATGCTAAAACGTTCAGTCTCAAAACTTAAAGGAAACATAATCGTCAGCTTTTTTGGTCCAGAGTAGCCTGCTGGTATCCTGAAACTCCTAAGTTAACATCTGAAATAGTCCAATGATAAGTTTTCAGAGAAATAGAATAAAATAGAAAGGCAAATGTTTTCCTCGAATATATGTACCACACACACACCCATATATTCATATGTAATCCTTTCATATAAGTAAAAAAGATACCATGAGAATTTGGAGAACAAATCTTGTCACCTTATCTGCCCTAGCCATTTAACCATTGCCTGAAATTCATTACTTTGCTAAACTCTCACTCTAACCTCAATGTCTGGTCACAGGGAAAAAATAAAAACAAGGAAAAATCATTGAAAATCTTAAGAAAAGCAAGAGAGAACGGTGCAGGATGGGATATTCGCTGATATTTATTTTATTTGAATTTTCATTGGACATTTTAGCAAATAGGAAAATTCCTAATTTGTGCTCTTGTTCTACCTCAAGAGAGATACAACAAAAATGGTTTTATAGACTCCTATCACTCCTAAACATAGCAGATTCATGAGGGACAGGAACTTGGCACACACTGATAGGGGAAATCATTATTTAATTCACTACCAAAAATTGCAACAAAAAAATGTTTTCATGTATTAGAAACTCCCTAGAGGTATTATTTCTTCAAAAATAGAAAGAAAATATGATTTAAGAGAAATGTGTTTTAGGTTATTAATTCTCTACATAAGAAACTAGGCCTTGCCACAAAATAAACGGTGTAGTCTAGACTGCAATCCAGCAAGAATCAAGCCTGCAATCTACTTATTCCTTTTGCTTTCACAATAGAGCCACTCACAGCGGTGAGGAGAATCATCCCAAATTATAAGGCATAAAAACTGGCATTGCCTCACATATTATTAATCTATTTGCAGATAGCACCACATTTTACAACACGATCCTATTACAGGAAATGCTGATTCTGCAAATGCTCTGCTTGCGAGCAAGAATGGAGCAATTCCAAGTCACAGCAACGCTGTATTTAAGCTTTCCAAAATGTACATTAAAGCAAGAGTCCTTGAAGATTACAGAAAATAACTCTCTCCTCTTCAAACCATTACAAATCTTTTCGGATCAAACGTGGATATAAACCAATAAATATCTTTGTTGTTCTCTAATCAGAAACAAGTCTGCATAATTATTTCATAGAGTAGAGACTTAAAATTTGCTAATATGTTGAACAATTAGCAAAACATAGCCAGCAAAACTTTAATTGAGATTCCTCTGGCATAAATTTTTTAAAAAATACTGGCTATGGAGTTGCCAGATCCAGAAACAGGCAATCTTATTGGCAGATAATAGGAGATTCATCCTCAAAAGTGGAAAGATTGAAGATTCCAATCCTGAGAGGCCCTTTTTCTCACACCTTACACGTATGAGCTGCACTAAGTCTATAAGTTTAATGTGAAAGCCAAAGTGACCAGTCAATTCCTTTTATTCATATTTAATGTTTGAACAGATGGAAAGTATCATCTTTGATTCAACATATAGCAGAGGATGTGCTGTTTTCACAATGTTTTGTGGTGAAAAATATATCCGGATAAATCTTACCACAATTTCATTACATCCTTCAGTAAGTCTTTCAAACTGTACTCTTCCATTCTGCCTGATTTGTTTTTAATTTAAGTTTATTTTATCAATATTACGTAATGCATGCTCATCACAATGATTATGGGACATAGAATGAGGGGGAAAGCCATTCACAGCCCTACCAGGTAGAGGTAATTGTCAAAATTCATGGATTCCCTCAGAATACTTTTTCTCATCCTATAAAGACTTCTCATTTCCAAATCACAGGGAAAGGAACTTGAGTAATTTATCAAGTTTGTTTTCTATTATGCCTTAGAGATACCTCACTACGAACTCGTATCTGACACAACAGAATAACATTTGCAAAATGTAATGTTGTAGTGACACTACTGAGGTTGATTGTTACAGACATGTTAAACTCTTTTGAGTGTTAAACGGTTACATCTTACTTATTCAGAACATCGGTCCAACAACAAAAATACAGAACAGCAGCTGGAAATTTATGTCATTCAGTGTCTGAGATAAAGAGCTAACCATTCATTCCATTATTTTCTACAGATAAATCATTTTTTCATACTGAAATATGATGACAATTAAATTCTATTTTCCCAAACTACTGTATGAAGAGGAAGCTGGTGGCCATCTCTATACAGTACACTGCAACGTAAGGACTCTGCTATTCACCAGTTCTGGAGTGTTTCCAAAATATACCCGACAATCCAGTTTTACTTCTGTCCAGGAGCCTGTGTGCCAAGGATGGGATATAAACACAGGAACGTATAAGCAGCAAGATTACAGTCAACCGAATCTGAAAATTGAAAATGGCAGACACAGGGAGGCTGGCAAAGCCCCAGCCACATCTCCTTCCGAACATTTTGTTGAGAATTTTTATATAATTTCAATCATGTAGTATATCCAAGATTGTACAAGCTGACTTTATAAAGTAATGTGTGAAATCATAAAGCAACTAGACCTCTCAGAACAGCTTAGGAACACGTTACCCAGCTGAAGTGGACACACGATCTTCTCAAGGACACATGGAACATTCTCCAGAGAACACCATACTTTAAGCTGTAAAATGAGCCCAAGTAAATCAGCAAGATTGGAAATAGATTATGTTCTCCAACCACAATAAATGAAATTGATGACACAAGGAAATTTGAGGAATTTGTAAATGTGGAAATTAAATAACGCACTCTTAAATAATGAATGGGTCAAAAAAGAAATCACCACAAAGGAAATTAGAAACTACTTTAAGATGGGTGAAAATAAAAATACAGCATATAAAAATTTATGGGATGGAGATAAAGCAGTGCTAAGAGGGAAATTTATAGCGGTAAATATCTACATGTAAAAAACTTTTTTAATTACCAGTGAATAACCTAATCTTCAACTGTAAGAAACTAAAAAAAGAACAGCAAACTAAAGCAAGAAGAAAGAGGAAATAATGTTAGAGCAAAAGTTAATAAGAGAGAATAGAGAAACAACAGAGAAAATGAATGGAACCAAAAGCAGTTTTTCTGAAAAGATCAACAAATTGACAATTTAGCTAGACTGACCAAGAAAAAAGAAAATGGTCAAATTACTAAAATCAGGAATTAAACAGGTAATATACATACCAAACTTAAAAACATGAAATGATTATAAAGAAATACAATGAATGATTGTATGAAAACAGGTTATAGAAATGAAATGGACAAATTCCTAGAAACATTCTAACTCCTGAAACTGACTCAAGAAAAAACACACAATCTGAGTAGACCCATAACAGGTAAAGAGATTGAATTAGTATCAAAAACTACCCACAAAATAAAGCCCACGACCAAATGGCTTCAATGTTGAATTCTACCCTGTGCTTAAGAAGAATGAGCATCAATATCTGACAAACTCTTCCGAAAGTTTGCAGAGGAAAAAAATGAGCCCAGTCTTGCTCTGATATCAAAACCACAGTCATCACACAAATACAAACGAACTAAAACAAAGCTAAAGACCACATCTCTTATGAATAGAGATGCAAACATCCAACGAAATACTAAAAACCTTAACCCAGCAACATATAAAAGGGAGTATGCACCATGACTAATGGGAGTCATTCCAAGAATGCAAGGTCGGCTTAATATCTGATAATCAACCAATGGAATACACTCTATTAACAATAAAAACCAAAACCACATGATTATGTCAATAGATGCAGAAAAAAACATTGGACAATGAGGGTGATGGATATATTTATGGTGTAGATTGTGATGATGTTTCCATGTGTATATACTTATTTCCAAATTCACCAGGTTCTATGCATTAAATATGTACAGCTTTTTGTAAGTAAATCATACCTCAAGAAAGTAGGTTTTTAAAAAAATGGAAAGCCAATTTCTCTCTCATGATTTAAAAAAAACACTCAAGAAACTAAAGATGAAAGGGAATCTCTTCAACCCGAGAAAGAGTACCTTTAAAACAGCTACACAAACATCACACTGAATCTGAAGGACCAAATGCTTTCCCCTACAATTAAGGAGACAGATGTCCACTCTGACCACTTCTCTTATTTTTTTATTTTTTTTATTACTTTTTATTTATTTTTGAGAGACAGTGCGAGCAGGGAAGGGTCAGAGAGAGAGGGAGAGATACAGAATCCGAAGCAGGCTCCAGGCTCTGTGCTAGCTGTCAGCACAGAGCCTGACGCAGGGCTTGAACCCACGAACTGCGAGATCATGACCTGAGCTGAAGCCAGATGCTCAACCGACAGAGCCACCCACACACCCCCTACTTCTCTTTTTTTAATGTTTATTTATTTATTTTGAGAGAGAGTGTGTGCACAAGACTGGGGGAGGGGTAGAGAGAAAGAAAGCAAGAGAATCCCGAGCAGGCTCTGCTCTGTCAGCACAGAGCCCGATGCAGGGCTCCATCTCACAAAGTGTGAAGTCATGACCCGAGTAGAAATCACGAGTTGGACACTTAACCAACTGAGCCATGCAGGTGCCCCCCACTCTGACCACTTGTATTCAGTTTTGTTCGAGAGGCAAATATGTCTGGGCAAAAAAAAATAACACCATCAAGACTGTAAAGGAAGAAGTAGAACTATATTCAGAGATAACATGGTCTCATATATAGAAAATCCTAAGGAATGCAAAGGAAACTCCAAGGTACAACTCCAAACATAACAAAAAGCACAGAATTGCAGACTTTTAAAGGGAAATTTTTATGGTATGTGAATTATTAAATTGAGAACATTTAACATACAGTAATTTTTAAGCAGACTCAACAATGGAACCATCACATAGATCACAGACAGAAAATGGCACGCAAAAGGATTTGATATCTTTTTTATCCCTGGATCATGTATTCATCTTTCTCATTTAAAAAATACTGAAGTCATTCAGGATGAGTTATCTTTATTATTTACAACACTGGATTTCTCTTTACTTTTATTGCCTTTTATTACAAGCCAAAAAAAGAATCCTAGAGGTACCAAATAAAAACTCCATAGTATTCCTCTCACTCATGACCCTCCCTCCTCCCCCCACCACTCCCTGCAGACAGTGAAGTTCAATGTCCACACTCTTCCTCATGCTCATCTCAATGCACACAAATGAAAAGTTTTCTCCTCTGATTTTTCTACATACATTTCTTTCCAACTTACTTTGTGGTGGCCTTTTCTATTGGTCAGTGCCTATAAATCTAATTCCTTTTTTTAAAGGCACACAACATTCCAGAAATATGGACATACCACAGTTCATCCAAGCTCTCTCTACTGACAGCATTCAAGTTCTTCCCCCCCCCCCTTTTTTTTTGGTCATTCAATGTATATCTTTATACATATACTTACAAATCAATTATTTTATTTCTGTGTGATAAAATGACCCAATCCAGATTTTAAAGATGCAGAAAAATATGACTTTGCTTAGCAAGAAAAAAAAAGGTCATTATGTTGCACTAAACATCCTGCTTGATGGAAAGGGGGAAACATTTATTTCTCAGTTCTGAGTCACAGCCCCGTGAATAGGTTAGGTTTTGTTTGCAAATACATAAACAAAATACAAATTACAAGCACTCACCAAACAAGGCATCTTGTAATAGGGGCAAAGGGTGTGTCACAAGAAACACATTTCCTGGTACAGGAAAGTGAGCCACAGAGGAAGGAAGCGCTCAGGGAAGCGGGCCTGGACCAAGCTTTATGCTTTAACTGCAAAACTCCTCTGACAACAACGAATCCAACAGGGTTCTTGGGCTCAGGGTTCAGGTTAGGGTTGGGGCGAGGCTTAGGTTAGAACCATGAGGCATTTCAGACCATGGTTTCCCATATTTACTGCTCTACTTTGCTTCTTCTCTTGGTTGACTGGAACGGATTTTTCTAAAAGGAAATGTGGATGCCATGATTCCCCTGCCTTTACCTATCCCAAAATACCTTTCTATTGCCCTCATACACAAAAAACAACTTGACTTATTTTAAATGCCTTTAAAAGGTCACAGCCGTTTCTTCCAAATTCTGTACAAACTACAGCTTTAAAAGCCTTCCAGCTGACAGTGATTCTGAAGACAACCCATTGGCTTCTTTGCTAGTGTCGTTTCAGGATATGAAAAATCTTCATACTTGTGTGAGCATGTATACAGAATATAAATATAGTAAACTGAAGAAGCACTCTCTGTCATTAAAATGCCAGCAGCTAAACTGTCTCATCGGATATATTCTCAGTTTACCGAAGTGAGAAGACGAGGAATGAACTCCACATGAACTGTGCCTACGGCAATATACGGCCATTACATCAGTGATGGTGAGTCTGGAAGGCACCAAACGGTAAGGCCACAGCAAATCAGCCCCAAGTGACAGCTTAGAGATTTGATTTGACTATTCTCTGGCTTTATGTTATTCAATGACATGCTCCAAAGAAGCCATCCTGCCCACAGTGTTCCAGAAGGCCTACTATACCCGTTACTTTTGGGCAACAGCTACTCATTTTGTGAGAGCGCCACCTGCTGGTGAACTAGGGAAGCATAATTGTTTCACTCTTAACGCTGTGGATTATCGGGACCTGCCAAGTGAAAGGGAAGATAACCACCTTCTCATCCTGGCAGGTTCCACCCCCAACCCCCACCAATCTTCTTTTCCCTTACGGTCCCTTGCCAAGTGCAGCAAAAGTGAAATTTATGGAAGGGATATAGGGGAACTCAGAATCTAAAGGGAGGTTCACCAAAAGACTTGAAAAGTCAGAAAATAGAGTCACTCCTGAAATTTCAGTTTCAGGAAATGACACAAACATCAAGGCACTGCAAGTGGCGTAAATGAGCAGAAACAACTGTCTTCTGCCTTTGTGTTACTCTGTGAAAGTTCCAGTTCCAGAGAGACACTGCTGTATTTGTCTCTGGTCACATTCCCACTTCTTGGCAGGAAAGAATAATGGTTCTTGACTGACACTTTGCTGGGCTGACTCTTACGGAGACAAGACAATTCCTCCAAAGAGCATCAGAGCTTTTTTAGCCAAAAGACACTCACTGTGTCTCTCCAATTTGTAATTGAATTGTCTTTTTCAAGAGGATATTTTTAGGATGTTTTTTTAAACGTCTGTAATTCAGAATTTTCTCTTTGGATATACCTACATAGGGATCTCTTCTGTTTTTATCTGAAATACAGGGAGCCCCTTCAGCCTGTGTACTTACATTTTATTGCATCCTTTACTATTATTTTTAATCCTTAGTTATGCTATCTTTTCTAGGAACACAAAGTATTCATATATTACTTTGCTCTCACTTTCATTTTCTGTTTCCTATTGTTTGTGCTTTTTTTCTGCATCCTAGAAGAGCTTCTCAAATCTGTTCTCCACAATATCCTATAATTTTGTTATGGATCCTTTAGGCTCTTCGAGAGAAAACTTCTATAAGATTCTAGGGGACTATCCCCTATCCATTGTTCTGCAGTAATTTTTATATATTTGTTTAATGATTACTTATTTTTGAGAGTGGGGTAGAGGGGCAGAGAGAGAGGAAGACACAGAATCCAAGGCAGGCTCCGGGCTCTGAGCTGTCAGCACAGAGTCCGACACTGGGCTCGAACTCACCAACACTGAGATCATGACCTGAGCCGAAGTCAGATGCTTAACCAACTGAGCTGCCCAGGCGCCCCTACAGTAATTCTTCATGGAGCCATATTTTGTTTTCTTTTATGTTCATTCATTCTCAAATGAGGCAATATCTTCCCAGACTCCTTGGTAGGTAACAGGCAACCATTTGCTCTTGATCCCACTCCTGTCTACTTAGATATCAAACGAATAACTTACCTAAATCTGTAACTGAAGGATAGACCAATATGCCCAGTTCAAAGCTGATTTCCCAGTTATCTTGAGCAACAATCTGCTAGTAAGTTCATATATTTCTCTGCTGCCACCGCCCAGTTCTCTGACAAGCTTCAGTGTGATATAAAATCATATTTCCCAACTGTGTCACCTAGTATATGGGTCTGTGCTTTATTTTTTAAATATAATTTATGGTCAAATTGGTTTCCATACAACTCCCAGTGCTCATCCCAACAAGTGCCCTCCTCAATGCCCATCACCCACTCTCCCCTCTCCCCCACCTGGGCCCTGTGTTTTAGAAAACCCCACGCTGGCCCTCTTTTGGTTATATCTTTGCCACCAGGAAGGGAATGTGCACGACCAAGGGCATGTGCCCTCCCAGCGCCATTCTAGACCGTGACTGTATGCTCAGGACCTTGGAGTCACCTACCTGAGCAGACTAAGCCTGTCCTCCACAGGCCTCATCCATGGGTCCACCCTCCGGGCGGCAGACCATGCTTCAAGTATGTGCCCTTCCAGGCCCAGCAAATGGCCAAGCGCAGCTACTTGCAGAGGAGCTGGACCTCCCGGCTGGGATCCACACACATGTGCTCAAGGCTGCTCGCAATGCAGAAGACAGCGACAGGAAGGGAAGGGTGCCAATCTTGGGCCTAATGGACTTGGGGCCAACTTTCTCCAAGCCACCAATATTTCAGCATGGGACCCAAGGGGGCCTAAAAATTCTATATTGGGGAGGCAAGGTGTTGGAGAAATAGGGAGTTCAGTACTTCCTGCCTGAATTTCTCAAACAAAGAAGGGCTGAAGCCAAAGAACGCTGAACTGCAAGAGTCTGGGAGGAAAAGAGACAGAGTCCGCTAAGAAGACAACCTCATAGGTGCATGATTGCTAACTAGGGAAGATAAAAATGGGCTGGGACACGGAGGCTCGGTGGCAGGGAGAGGGCCCCCTCTGCGGAGAGACAAGGGGAAGAGAAAGTGGCTGAAACTGCACATAGTACTGTCCCTGGAGAAGAGAAACACCTCTGCCCAGGACAGAGAGGGATTTTATCCTATGTCTAACTGCAGGGCGTTAGGAGAGACATCCTATTTCTAACTGCAGAGCTTTCTTTGGGCTGGGTGCCCGGGCCGCAGAAATTCCCTCCAAGCTAGACGGTACGCAAGGGACTCAGTGGGCATCAGGAGAAACGGCTCCCCTACTCGATCCCTGGCTAGGAAGCGCCCAGGACTGTGGGATTACATTTCGGGCAGTATCATTAAAGTGTGGAGACTAAGATCTGGAAACGAGGCTGGTCTTGGGACATAGAACACGGCCCACCTTGGCTGCGACCATGGCACAGGAAGAACGGACCCAAAAGAGTGATTTGCAATGCTTGGTTTGAGAAGGGAGGGGAGGCTACCATTTTCTCACCACAACCACCAAGGCGAGGCCTCAGGGAGCGGCCCGTGGGATCCACAGTGGAGGCGAGACCTGCCTACACCAATCCATGCCCATCCGTGCTGGGCATGGATTTTTTTTTTTTTTACCAGAGCCTGGGACAAGACGAGAATTGATGCTTTGCCATGATTAACTCTAGATCAATTGTTGCTATTCAGATATATTCTCTCTTATCTCACTCTTATCTCTCCCCTCTGCTGGACTGGGCACTCTGTTATAGTTTTGCTTAAACAGTCACATTTAATCCATTCTCTTGATGCATATTCTACACCTCCTTCGTTACCTTCCTTTCCTCTTTCTGGAATAATCAGACTATATAGTTTCTCTGGGTAATGTCATCTTTGTTTCTTTCTCCTCACCTCCTACGATATTCTCCTTTCTCTCTCTGAATTAAGCCTTTTAGTCTCTCTGCCTGGTCAATGTTCAATTTCTTTCTCCCCACCCCTGTCATTTCTCTCTTTGTATACGCTATTCCATCAGCACTGTCCCCACCCTGCTCTTATTTGTAGCTGGGATTTCTGGTTTTATGCTTTTAGACAGTCCTTTGTCTTTTGTTGTTTTTGGTGTTTTCTTTTTTCTTTCATTTTTTTCCCCCTTTTGGTTTGCTTGTTTCTTTGATTTGTCTGTGTGTTTGCATGCTTTTGTTCCCTGTTTGTTTGTCTGTCAAAAAACAAACCAAAGTACATAGGGTGGAGAGTCCCAAATATCACTACGAGTAGAGAAATAAAATAACCAAAGCCACAAGAGAGACTAAGGGACACCATTAAAAGAGCACTGCCTGAACAGACAGACCATAAACAGTCAATGAGTCTCTTTTAATATAGTAGAACTCGCAGGTACGGAGTGCATAAAGCTTTTTAAACTGACAAGAGACAGAAAGCTAGCCAAAATGATGAAATGGAAGAACTCTCCTCTAAAGAAATTCCAGGAAGAAGTGACAGTTAAAGAATTGGTCAAAACAGATATAAGCAATATAACTGACCAGGAATTTAGAACAATAGTCAGAAAATTCATTGTTAGGCTTGTAAAAGGCATGGAAGACACCAGAGGAGCTATAACTACAAAGATTATGGACCTTAAAAATAGTTGTGATGAATTTAAAAATACTATAAATGAGGTACATAGTAAAATGGAGGCAGCCACTGCATGGATTGAAGAGGCAGAGGGGAGAATAGGTGAATTAGAAGACACAATTATAGAAAAAGAGGAAGCCAAGAAAAAGATGAATTGATCCAAGAGCACCAAAGGAGAATTCGAGAACTGAGTGATGTAATCAAATGGAACAATATCCATGTCATTGGAATTCCAAAAGAAGAAGAGAGAGAAAGGGCCTGAAGGCGTACTTGAACAAATTATAGCCAAAAACTTCCCCAATCTGGGGAAGGAAACAGCCATTGAAATCCAAGAGGCACAGAGAACTCCCCTCAGATGTAACTTGAATCACTCTTCTGCACAACATATCATAGTGAAACTGGCAAAATAAAAGGATAAAGAGAGAATTCTGAAAGTAGCCAGGGATAAAAGGGCCTTAACATACAAAGGGAGACATATCAGGGTGGTTGCAGACCTATCTACTGAAACGTGGCAGGCCAGAAAGGAATGGCAGGAAATCTTCAATGTGATGAACAGAAAAAATATGCATCTAAGAATGCTTTATCCAGCAAGCCTGTCATTCAGGTTTGTTTTCCCAAATTAACACAATATTGAAAGAATTCACCTCCACTAAACCAGCCCTACAAGAAATTCTAAAGGGGACTCTATGAGGGAAATGTTGCAAAGAACACAGGTTACCAGAGACACCACTACAAGCATGAATCCTACAGAGGATACAATGACTCTAAACCCGTATTTTTCAATAACATTGAATGTAAATGGTCTAAATGCTCCAATCAAAAGACATAGGATATCAGAATGGATAAAAAACAAAAACAAAAACAAAAACAAAATCCATCTATTTGCTGTTTACAAGAAACTCATTTTAGGCCTGAGGACACCTTCAGATTGAAAATGAGGGGAGAAATAGCTATCATGCTACTGGAAGTCAAAAGAAACCTGGAGTGGCCATACTTATATCGGACAAACTGGACTTTAAAGTAAAGGCAGTAATAAGAGATGAAAAAGGGCATTATATAATAATTACAGGGTCTATCCATCAGGAAGAGCTAACAATTATAAACGCCTACTCACTGAACTTGGAAGTACCTAAATACATAAAACAATCACAAATAGAAACATTCTTATTGATAAGAATGTGCTAATAGCAGGAGACTTTAATACTCCACTTATAGCAATGGACAGATCAACTAGACAGAAAATCACTTAATAAACAATGGACCTGAATAACACATTGAACCAGATGGATTTGACAGATATATTTAGAACTCTACATCCTGAGGCTAGGGAATTCACTTTCTTCTTGAGTGTGCATGGCACATTCTCCAAGAGAGATCACATATTGGGTCATAAAGCAGCCCTCAATAAATATAAAAGAAATGAGCTCATGCCATGCACACTTTCAGATCACAATGCTATGAAACTTGAAATCAATCACAGGAAAAAGTCTGGAAAACCTCCAAAAACAAGGAGGTTAGAGAACACCATACTAAAGAATGAATGGGCCAATCAGGCCTTAGAGAAGAAATTTAAAAATATATGGAAACAAATGAAAATGAAAATACAACAATCCAAACTCTTTTGGATGCAGCAAAGGCATCCCTAAGAGGAAAATATATTGCAATCCAGGCCTATTTCAAGAAACTAGAAAAAGTGCAAACACAAAATTTGAGCGCACCTAAAGGAACTAGAAGCAGAGTGGCAAGAACACCCCAAAGCCAGCAGAAGAAGAGAAATAATAAAGGGCAGAAATAAACAATATAGAATCCAAAAAAACAAAAAACAGTTGAACAGATCAATGAAACCAAGAGGTTTTTTTTGAAAAAATAAACAAAATTGATAAACTTCTAGTCAGGCTTCTCAAAAAGAAAAGAGAGAGCATCCAAATAGACAAAATCATGAATGAAAATGGATCTATTACAACCAATCCCTCAGAAATACAAGCAATTATCCAGGAATACTATGAAAAATTATATGCCAACAAACTTGACAATGTAGAAGAAATGGACAAATTCCTAAATGCACATGCATTACCAAAATTCAAATGGGAAGAGATAGAAAATATGAACAGACTCATAACTAGTGAAGAAATTTAATCAGTTATCAAAAATCTCCCAACAAATAAGAGCCCTGGGTCAGATGGCTTCTCAAGCCATTCCAAAAAATAGAAATGTAAGGAAAACTTCTGGACTCATTCTATGAAGCCAACATCACTTTGATTCCCCAACCAGACAGAGACCCAGCAAAAAAAAAGCGAACTACAGGCTAATATACATGATGAACACAGATGCAAAAATCCTCAACAAGATACTACCAAAATGAATTCAACAGCATATAAAAAAAATTACCCACCATGACGAAGTAGGATTCATTCCTGGGTTACAGGGCTGGTTCAATATTTGCAAATCAATCAATGTGATACATCACGTTAACAAAAGAAAAGACAAAAACCATATGATCTTGTCGATAGATGCTGAAAAAGCATTTGACAAAATACAACATTCTTTCTTAATAGTCTCAAGAAAGTTGGGATAGAAGGAACTCACTTAAACATCATAAAAGCCATTTATGAAAAGCCCACAGCTAATATCATCCTCAATGGGGAAGAACTGAGAGCTTTCTCCCTGAGATCAGGAACACAAGAGGGGTGTCCACTCTCACCACTATTGTTTAACATAGTGCTGGAAGTCCTAGCATCAGCAATCAGACAACAAAAGGAAATAAAAGGCATCAGAATTGTCAAAGATGAAGTCAAACTTTCACTTTTCACAGATTACATGATACTCTACATGGAAAACCCGACAGACGTCACCAGAAGCCTACTAAAACTGATCCATGAATTCAGCAGATGCAGGGTACAAAATCAATGTACAGAAATCAGTTACATTTTTATGCACCAAAAATGAAGCAACAGAAAGAGAAATCAAGAAACTGATTCCATTCACAAATGCAAAAAAAAACCATAACATACCTAGGAATAAATCTAACCGAAGATATAAAAGGTCTGTATGATGAAAATTATAGGAAACTTATGAATGAAATTGAAGAAGACACTAAGAAATGGAAAAACATTCCATGTTCATGGATCAGAAGAATAAATACTATTAAAATGTCATTACTACCCAAAGCAATCTACACATTCAATGCAATCCCAATCAAAATTGCACCAGTATTTTCCTCAAAGCTAGAAGAAACAATCCTAAAATTTGTGTGGAACCACAAAAGACCCCAAATAACCAAAGTAATATCAAAGAAGAAAACCAAAACAATCCCAGACTTTAGCTTCTACTACAAAGCTGTACTCACCAAGACAGTATGGTATTGGCACAAAAAAAGACACATGTTCCAATGGAATAGAAGAGAGAACTCAGAATTGGACCCATAAATCTATGGCCAATTAATCTCTGACAAAGCCGTAATGAGTATCCAATGGAAAAAAGACAGCCTTTTTTAGCAGATGGTGCTGGGAGAACTGGACAGCAACACGCAGAAGAATGAAACTAGACCACTTTCTTACACCATAAACAAAAATAAACTCAAAATGGATGAAGGACCTGATGTGAGACAGGAAATCATCAAAACCCTAGAGGAGAAAGCAGGAAACAGCCTTCTTGACCTCAACCCCACCAATTTCTCACTCGACACATCCCCAAAGGCAAAGGAATCTAGAGCAAATATGAACTATTAGGACCTCATCAAAATAAAAAGCTTCTGCACAGCAAAGGAAACAATCAATAAAACTAATAGGCAACCAACGAAATGGGAAAAGATAGTTGCAAATGACATATCAAATAAAGGGCTAGTATCCAAAATCTATAAGGAACTCACCAAATTAAACACCTGAAAAACAAATGATCCAGGGATGAAGTGAACAGAAGACATGAACAGACATTTCTCCAAAGAGGACATCCAGATGGCCAACAAACACATGAAACGATGCTCAGCGTCACTCATCATCAAGGAAATACAAATCAAAACCACACTGAGATACTACCTCACTCTGGTCAGAGTGGCTAAAATGAACAAATCAGGAGACTATAGATGCTGGTGAGGATGTGGAGAAATGGGCACCCTCCTACACTGTTGGTGGGAATGTAAACTGGTGCAGCCGCTTCTGGAAAACAGTGTGGAGGTTCCTCAACAAATTAACAATAGAATTCCCCTATAACCCAGCAATAGCACTGCTAGGAATTTATCCAAAAGATACAGGAGTGCTGATGCATAGGGGCACATGTACCCCAATGCTCATAGCAGCACTTTAAACAATAGCCAAATCATGGAAAGAGCCTAAATGTCCAAACAACTGTTGAATGGATCAAGAAAATGTGGTTTATATATACAATGGAATACTACATGGCAATGAGAAAGGATGAAATATGGCCATTTGTAGCAATGTGGATGGAACTCAAGGGTGTTATGCTAAGTGAAATAAGTCGGGCAGAGAAAGACAGATACCATATGTTTTAACTCATAAGTGGAACAGGAGAAACTTACCAGAGGACCATGGGCAGAGGAGGAAGAAAAGTAGATGGGGAGAAGGAGGGTGGCAAACCATGAGCGACTCTTGAAAACTGAGAACAAACTGAAGGCTGATGGGAAAGGGGGAGAGGGGAAGGGGGGTGATGGACATGGAGGAGGGCACTTGTTGGGATGAGCACTGAGTGTTATATGGAAACCAACTTGACAATAAACTATAAAAGAAAAAAAGATGAACACATTACATATAAAAAAATAAAAATTAATAAAAATTAAAACTCTAAATTTGAACCTGGCATTTCAGATTATTTTGAAGTTATATTTTTCAAGGTAAATAATAGAATTTACTTTGTATCTTAATTTATCATTTTAATTTAGACATATGGTACATAGACTTGCATTCTATTCCTTTGGATCCGGCAAATATTAGGGATGGTCTAATAACTGGCTTTCATGGCTCTTCCCACCTCTACTCCACCCTCCCAGAAGCAGCTCTATTGAGAAACAGGTTAGTTCCAGAAGCTCTTTATATGTCTGTCAGGAATTAAAAAAAAAAAAAGGAATTAAAAAGTAGCCAAGAAGAATACGAGCTTGCAGCCCCTATACAGATGGCCATTAGTGTATGAGGTGGACCTATGAAGCTTTAAAAATTGGATGTACTCTTTGTGCTTTACCTACACCCCACCAGGTGTCTCTGTTTAAAATTGAGCTGTACATTATTGTGTCTATATTTCAAATCTATTCAGGCAGGTTTGATCCCCCTTCCCCTAACTTCCTCACTCCCTTAATACTTTTTCTTCTCTCTGTTCATTATTGTCCACTGCACAGGCATAATGCTTTAAATATTCTGTATGATCTGTTCCTCGTCTATTGAAAACATTCTATTATTCAACAATTATCTCCTATTTACATGTATAGCTTGCCATCTGCCCACCATTTTGAATTTGTGAAGTTATCTTTATTTTCATTTCCATCATATTCCTATGCCTCTTCTCACCCAAAAAAACCAACATTCTTTGTCCTTGCACTTTCAGACATGGCAGTATTAAATAAAAACTTTTATAAAACATTTCTACATTCAGCAAACATGGCCTATACCATGCTATACCACAGAAGGACTGAAACCAAAATGCCTGCTCACAACTTCCTTCTTCCATTGCTGATCGGCAAAATCTGACATGGCTGTGTGTGTCTGTAGAAATTGATAATGTAGTGGAGTAGCAGTTAATTCATAGCGCAATGTGGGTTTAATGAAAAAAATCTGATTTCTTTATTCTTGTCTATAATGAATCTGGTCTTTCTACCATAATCTCCCACTACGGTAGGCAGAGGGAAATTAACTAAATGTCCAGTTCCAAGTTCAGTTTAACCCAGTAATTTATGTTGTCCCATTAGACAGTGTCAATCTCTTAAACAAAACAAGCAAATACTTGGTTGCTCAGAAGGCTTCCCCTCTCGTCGGTTCTCCGTTAGCTGTTATCCAGATAGACAGGGGAAAGGATATATTTATGCCTTACTTTACTTACTTGCTTACTCTAATATCTTTCCAAAAAATGATCCAGATTTTCATGAAGTCACCATTCCCATTCCCAAAAAATTTCTTTGGGAATTGGAAAAATGTGTATTTGGACACCCAGCTGGCATTATGCCACAACTGTACAAACATCTACAGTGGGTGTTAAAAGTAACAGACGACCTAAGCACCTCCATCTACCGGTGAGGAAATGACATCCCAGTGATATAACATTCTTTGCCTTTAAATGATTCCTAAGTCTTTTTTACATCTCAGTATGTGGCTCTGGCATAGCAAACTCAGCCAGAAACTAGCACTCCTTCCTTTCTGTGCTTTTTAAGGCAGAAGGCAACACTGATACGACTTTTTTTCCGCAAGAACGTTATGAGCAAAAAATAGTTACATTGAAGTTATCACTTTATGTAGGGTCTGCTCTTATTCACTTGTACACAGTCTCTAACCTAATAGCTTATCAATTTTTAAAATACGTTCTTCCTTATTTTATCAAGGAAAGACTACATGTGGCTTTAAAAATGAAATTAAATGCAAAGTAATAACATCCTGTACCCTTCTTCTCTTTTTAACTACTTCTGGTCTGGGTAATTCTGGTAATCACCTCCTCATCTCTAAATAATATGTTTGTCTCGTTGTTTCTTGATTTATTAATGTGGCTCACTATCTGTTGATTCACCTCCATGAAAAATGAAGATTTGACTATCTCACATTACCTCTTCCCCATCACACTCCTCCCAACTTTTCATATTGTAGTTTAATTCTTCTATTGAAAATCTTTATGCCTCCAAATAATAAATTTAAACCTCTAGTTCTTGTTTCATACACCAAGGACATGTTTCTTGACACCTTGCCAGGTAAAGTGAAGATATCAGCAGCCCTACGCTCCCCTTCTCCTCTGCTCCTCTACCATTCCACTCCCTACCTTTTGTCAACCAAGTATTTTGCTTTTAAAAAATGCTTTTTTAATGTTTATTTATTTATTGAGAGAGAGAGACAGACAGAGCAAAAGTGGGGGAGGAACGGAGAGAGAGGGAGACACAGAATCGGAAGCAGGCTCCAGGCTGAGCTGTCAGCACAGAGCCTGATGCAGGACTCAGACTCACGAACCGCAAGTTCATGACCTGAGCTGAAGTCATACGCTTAACCAACTGAGCCACCCATGCCCAAACCATGTATTTTTCTTTTAATGGTCAATTATATCCAAAATTAATATGATTTTTGATTATGCATTTCTATTTAAGGATAGACTAGGTAACCAGCAAAAATTTTGCCTACTGTTGTGTGTGCAGGTCTGCTCCCTTGTTAGGTCTCTCCACCAATAGCACAGCTGACTGTGTGTGTGTCCGTGGACCTTGACAACTACTTGACTTCACTTTAGGGAGGACAGTTAGGGCACTAAATATGGGCATCTCCAAATGCCGTTTGGGATTTAGACTGTAAACACTTCAACTGCTATAGCACAAAAGCCCATGATGATATACAAGGTATCATGATGTCAGACCAGCAAAGCTTGATACCCCACTTCCCAATGTCCTATAAAAGAGCCAGCAAAAAGAAAAGTACTACATTGGTAATGATATTGTAATTATAGGAAAAAAACCATTCATGGAAGTACAGCTGCATCACCAAAAGAGATGAATTGAGCAATAAAATGCTGGGCTTCAGCAGATCGACACAGTCTCTAACAGAAAGCAGAAGGGGGCTCTGCCTTTCTCCACTGTTAGGCATAGAAAGACTCCACTGACCACAAAATAACGGACATCCCACTGCTACATATCAACTGTCCCTTAAACTGGTGGATTCCAGGTCCTTCCATTCCTCCTTCAGCCATGTGCACTACTATACTCGTTGATCAGGGGTAGCTATTATCAAGATTGGGTGTCCGACTCTTGGTTTTCGATCAGGTCATGATCTCATGGTTTGTGAGATCAAGCCCTGCATCAGGCTCCGTGCTGACAATGTGGAACCTGCATGGGATTCTCTCCCTCCCTCGCTGGCCCTCCCCCCACTTGTGCACTCTCTCTTTGTCTCTCAAAATAAATAAATTAAAAAAAAAAAGATTAAGGAAGGTCACCCTACTACCTATGCTAAGCCAAGCCACATGAGCAGTAGCACCAAAACACATCCCACCACCCACATGTACCTGGAAGGTCCTGAAACAGCATCCCGAGAAAGAGAGAAAGAGATCCAGGTGTCATGGACATGATACTTAATTAAGAGTCCTTAATGAAGTGACTGTTTTAGTCAGTTCAGTCTGCTCCGACAAACTCCCACAGTCTGGGTGGCTTATGTCCAACAGAAATTCAGACTTCTCCCAGTTCTCGAAGCCGCAAGTCTGAGATCAGGGTGCCCTCTTCCAGGTTGCAAGCTGATGCCTCTAGTTACATCTTCACAGTGCAGAAGGGGCATGAGAGCTCCCGGGGACCTTTTTTATAAGGGCCCTTTTCCTGTCATAGGGACTCTACCCTCATGACCTACCTTCCAGAGGCCCCACTTCCTAATACCATCACATGGGATTACAGTTTCAACATCTGCACTTTGAGGAGATACATTCAGTCTACTGCAGTAATCAGGTATTACACAAAAAAGAGTTAGCATACTAGAACTAGAGAAAGCAAAGCAATTTCTAATTACAAAAATCGCCAGCTGAAACATCTCCAGGAGAAGGTTAAAATCCACCAAAGCCCCTTGGCTTCAGTAGATCTCTCCTCAGAACAGTTGTTGCCTAGAAAAAGTAAGTCCCCAGATAACCTGCAGTGTCCTCTTTCTGCTGCAGAGGGCAGAGAAGGACCGGTCTCTTCAGTGCCAGCTAAGGGACTTTGAGAGAACAAGACCACTCAAACCACACCGCTGTTTCAAGGCCACTGTTCAAAGTGACGACTCTTCCACAGCAGGTTTACGGCGAAGTTAAAAACTTCTATGACCCTAAAGCCTGGGCCTGTTTCCCTGTTCTTCCTATGTGAGTCAGACTTTAATGAGCAGGAATTGGTGAAATAAACATAATCAAGGCCTTTCTGTAATTCTGGAAATGGTGAACCTGAAGGCTCCTGGGCTTGGAGGTGGGGAGAGATGGGGAAGGGGACTTGTCTGGAAAGATATGAGGGAAGACTTCCTGCTTCCTGGCTGTGGTACAATCTTCTCCATGTCTGAGAGTAATAAATAACTTTACTCCCTTCTTATATACCTGAGATTTTAGTCCTCGTCTCTTTCCTCAGAATATCTCTGAAGGGGTTCAGAGCATGCCACCCCAAAATATGCTACTCTGGTATAACTATTATTTTCAGCTTGAAGGCAGTGGAGAAGAAACAGACACAACAAAAACTCTCTGCATGCCCCATATCTACCAGGAAGGGCAGGACGATTCTTAATCACCAGAGACAGCTCTAGACTCATCAAGCCAGAGATGGCATCAAAGGGTCCTACATAAAAAACCTTGCTAAAAACAACCTTTATCTTCCATTAGTTTCTCCTATATATTTACTTTCCCACAATTTGCCTTCCCTAGAAGCTCAAAGCCCTTTTGAGCTTGTTACTTCTCTACAAATTCATCGCTCTTTTCCTAAGATGCGCTCTTAGCCCATGTTCTTGCCATCCCTTTGAGGTATTCAACATGGAGTCCTCCCATGGGTATGTTCAGAGACACGCATTAATAAACTTCTGCCTGTTCTTCTCCTTTCATCTCTATTTTGTCAGCCTCCTTGGCAGAACCCCAGTTAATGAACCTAAGATGGGTACAGAAAGTTTTTTCCTTCCTTCCATCTCCCTCCCGTATTTCATATCCCTCAGGCTAAACAGAGATGATCATTATCATTTTCTCCCTTACCCTTCAGCTCAGAATTTGCAGCCCTGTGTCCAGGGCAAGCACGTGGCTCCTGAACAGCCCTGCACAGTGTCAGTGGCAGGGTTCTTGGGCACCCAGGGCATCTATGGGAAGCTGTCTGCACATGCGGAATCCAGCGTAGAGCCCACAGTACTGGTGATTTCTTAATGTTGAATTTTTAAAATCCATCACTTTCATTTTATTTCTTTTCTTTTTAAAAATTGTTGTTTACTCTTAATTACACAAATGAGCACAAATACATTCCTACAGTAAATATATTAAATGTTACATGTAGTCAGCTCTTTCCCAGAACCCCCAATCTCAGTCTCACTGCAGAGGAAACCATCATTACCAGTGTGGCCTGAATCCCTCTAGCCACGTTCTCGTGCACAGATAGATACTCATATAGTCGTACTTCTCAAAGTACATCGTTTCCTTTTTGTTGTTGTTAATTGTTACTTTCCACAAATGGCATCAAACAAAACTTACTGATCTGTGACTTTCCTTTGGTTCACTCGATGGTCGGCTTCAGATACTGTTCACGCAACTTTATAGACCTATAGACCTATATACTCTGTACCCGTTGTTTAACAGAACTGTACGTTCACACTGTTTATGTAAGCATTCCCTCCCTTACTGAAGGCTATTTAGGTTATTTCTAATTTTTTCATTATTATAAATAATGGAACAGAATAGCTATGTATTGATGAGTATTTTGCTACAATAAATTCTACAAAGTAATATTTCTGGGCAAAAGATATACACATTCAAAAGTTTAATATGGTTTTAAGCCTCTCTCAGACTGGCTTTGGGAATGACGAGGGAGGGCCAGTGACATGGAGAGAGGTGTAAGGAGCCCAGCTACCACAGCTGGAAGACAACTCAGACTCCCGTGGTAGGCTGCGCCTGTCCCCTTGAGGGGAACTGAGAGGGGCTACACACCATGGATTTTTGAAAACCCTCTGTGGACAGAGTCTACTCAAAGCTGGTTTGATAGAGTTGGGCACGACCACGGAGGCGATCAGTAAAGATGCTTCTGGTCACCGGCAGCAACAAACTTACCTCCACTCTGGGATCCAATCCGGTGCTGCAACAGCAGCTCCTTCCCTGAGTGACAGAAGGCAATCCTGGGGGAATCGACGTGGACACCACCTAAGTCCTGCAGAGGAGGAAACAAAGATTTTCTCAGTCTTTCACTCAAGAAGTAGCCGAGTCATGGACAACATGCAATGACCCAAGTGAAGCGAATACAGCAGCTAACCTCCTAGAGGCACTGGATGAGCGTACACAGACCCCATGCACACAGCCTGAGGCAGCTCATCTAATCAGCGTCCAGGGCTTGGCCGCACTCCTACGGATAATGAGACATGCCATTGTAAAACGAATTAAACTATCAAAATACTAATCAAATACTAACCAAATACTAATTAATACTAATTAAAGTATCAAAAGGATGCATGAGCAATCAGCTGCACACTCAATGGAATGGTATTTCACCCCAGATTATGATTCAAAAGGGGACATTTTTAGCCAGGATGGGAAGGGCTCCTTATCTGTAACTATTTTTTCCAAATGGATGCCCTTCACAGCTCCTGCTGTGTTCCACTCATGGAAGTGAAACAAGCACAAACCAGTAAGGGACACACTGGGGACCGGCATCCTTCGCACATAAAGGTGTGTCATTTGGACAAAAGGCAAGTTTCCATGCGAGCTCAGCAGGAGCCTTTATCCAAGATCAGTGAGGTGGTGGATGTGGAAGTTTAAGCATAACTGAAAGTCCACTGTTAACGTAAAGAACATTCTGGGCCGTCTCTGCCTCTTGATGTTAGCTGGTCATACGAGAGAGATTACAGATCAGGCTCAAGGATGGCCTCCCGCTCACCGGCACGAAGAAAAGAATACACGGAAGCTTCTTGGCTCCTCTACATCTACTTGGCGCACACTCATATTGTTTTTGAATTCTTGCAAGTGAAGCTAGAAAGGATTCCAGCTGCACATGTTGAACACATACAAACCCAGAAACTGAACAGTATTCCCATGAAGATCTTCCATTCCTTCCTGTGTAGTGGCACCATCTGAAAGACTGCTCAAAGTTCAGAGAGTTCTTGTCTTGTTTACGTTCGGATAGTTCTGAAGAAGGCTTGGAATTCCTCAGGTAGAACCCTAAAGCTTACGTTCCTCCTGTCTTCATACCGGCTTAGTAATAAAAGAGAGATAGCTCCTTCAGTATCCTGGTCGGGGGCTACAGAGTTCCTTGGAAACATAGGTCCTTGGCTTCTGTATTAGAGCCTGGGGCCCACAGTAAGCAGAATTATCAGCTTGCATTGCTGGTTGCCATAGGAAAAAAATCTAGAAGTCTCTTCCAACTATGTCTGGTATTTTCACCATTACCATCTAGAACCATAACCACTATTTTTGCTGTAAACATTTTTGTCACAAACATCTTCACTGCAAAACTAATTGGCCATAAGGCCATTTTGCCATAAAAGATAAGTGGTTGACAGCTTGGTTTCATTTTCCCATTGCCAGAGTTCCCATTTGTATATTATATAAGCCTTAGCTACCCTTCATAATTGTCGATACCGTGACAAGAAGATGTGATAGTCTTAAAATAGTGATAACAACTATATATGGCGTGTGGAATAAGAGTGCAAAGCCCGATCACATCATATACTAGAAATTAACCCACCAGCTGCAATGGTAACAAATTCAGTTACAAATGAATCACGGCACTTAACATTTTCCCGTGGAACTTTGGGATGTCTAACAAATAACAAGTAACAATAAGCCGAAAGGCGCAGGTGCGGAAGGCTTTCACAACACAATACGGAGTTCAGTTACAAACACACATGCCAGTATTTGGAAAACTGATTACTCTCTTAATGAAAGAAGAAGCTAATAATTAAGCTTTTTAATTTTTTTTCATGTTTCACTATGTCCTCCTAATGCCCCTCTCTTATTTTTCATTATTATATCTTCTACGGCAAAACTGTCTTACAGCCTATTAGTTATACAGCGGAAATGCTTGCAGCCAAGAAGTCTATGGCAAAGATTTTTACAGCAAAATTAACCTGAGCTGATTATAATAACCAAAAATATAACATTAATTTGGTTGAGTCAAGCAAACTCTGCACGTTTTCAGGATGAGAAAGCTGCACACACTGTTGGAATTAAGGGCACTGTCACTCTTGTGACACTTCCTTCACTCTAACATTCGGATGTGATGGCAGGAAGCTAGTTTTTTCCCAGTGGGTATGGATACATCATCTTTCGATTCAGTTGACTAGCTCTCTCTCTTCAGAACTTGGCCAGTGGCTTCAAATGAGGCCACTGGTGCTGGACATAACTGGCTCCTCTCAGGATGATTCCGGCCATGGACACCTTGGGGATGGGCCCATGTGGGAACATGAGATCATAATTACTATCCTGATGCTGACAAGCCAGCTACGTGGCTGTCAGATCTGGGACACGCATCCAGCCATATGGCAGGGCTGCCCCAGATGACCACCACTGGCTGTCTAGGTTTGATGCTGACCTCGCAAGTATCCATAGGACTGACAATACGAAAGATTTGGGGACTAACTTCGGGAGAACAAAATGCAAAAACTGGATCATAAGATGGGATTATTAAAACTCCAGCCTTTAACAAAATAATAATTTTTAAATATTGACAATGGACCTGACTTTGCCTGCAGTGGAGTGGCTTTAATTTTTATTTGGAAAACAAAGGTTAGTTTTTAAGTTGTAGAAACTTAATATAGGTACTGCATTTTAGGTGACTTAAAACAGTGTTGCAGCAATTTCTAACTTCTAAGAAGCAAGTGATAACATAGCACAGAGTTTGGCCAACTAAGGCCTGCAGGCTAAATCCAACCCCTCGCCTGTTTTGTACAGCCCCTGAACAAAGAATGACTTTTACATTTTTTAATGCTTGGGAGGAAAGATCAAAAGAAGAATGATAATATTATGGCATGTGAAAATCTTATGAAATTCCATTTTTAGTGTCCATAAATAAAGTTCTACCTGAGTGCCACTCACTCATTGGCTGATATATGACCTATGGCTGCATTCCTGCTACCGCTCGAAGTTTGGTGGTGGTGACAGGGACTCTGTCCCACAAAGCCTAAAATATCACCTCTCTGGCCTTTTACAGGAAAAGTTTGCTGGTCCCTATTGGTGAATATTAATTTGTAATTATTCTCATTTTATTTTTCAAAGTCTAACATTGTATGGGCCTTTTATATACAACAGACAAGCCAAAATGTTCCAATTAGTTGCCTTTTTAAATATGCCTACAATAAGCAAGCGGCTCTACTTCACGGTTTTGGCCAACAATTGTCTAGAATACGTCCAAGAAGGGGTTAATAAGAGATGTTTTTTCCAATCTTGCACTGAACCACTTAGCATTTTGCCTGTGGTCTCCAAGTTGCTCTATAGCCTCTGCTCTGAGAAGACGTGTCCGGACAAAATGAAGTTATAAAAATAGCACTGAATCAAAGTAAACTTTCAAATTGAAACATTTTAACATAAACTGACCAAATTTTTAATGTAAATTGATAAAGCCGCCCTCCAGAGTACAGGACAATTTATAATCTGTCTCTGTATGTATCCATATCCCCACACCCTTGCAGCACAGCAATTTTTACTATGATTGGTGAAAAACAGTATCTTTAAATTTGTAGTTTCCTTCATGGCTCAGTCAGTTTAGTGTCTGGCTTCTGCTCAGGTCATGATCTCACGGTTCGTGAGTTTGAGCCCCGCGTTGGGCTCTGTACTGACAGCTCAGAGCCTGGAGCCTGCTTTGAATGCTGTGTCTCCCTCTCTCTCTCCCCTTCCCCTGTTCATGCTGTCTCTCTCTCTCTCTCTCTCTCTCTCTCTCTCTCTCTCTCAAAAGATAAATAAACATAAATTTTTTTTGTGTGTGTAGTTTCCTTGAGGGGGAGGTAGGTGAGGGGATAGGATTGATGGGTGATGGGCACTAAGGAGGGCACTTGTTGAGATGAGTACTGGGTGTTAGACAAAAGTGATGAATCACTGGGTTCTACTCCCGAAACCAACACTACCCTGTATGTTAACTAACTTGAATTTAAATAAATAAATTTTTTTTAAATACACACATAGGGGTACCTCAAAAGGCTTAGTTGGTTTAGCAGCCCTCTTTGGTTCAGGTCATGATCTCACAGTTCATGAGTTCAAGTCCCACATCATGCTCTGCGCTGACAGCTCAGAGCCTGGAGCCTGCTTCCGATTCTGTATCTTTTTCTCTCTCTCTGCCCCTCCCCCACTCAAAATCTGTTTCTCTCTCTCTCTCAAAAATAAATGTTAAAAAACTACACATATAAAAACAATTTTTAGTTTCCTGTTTACTGTGACAAGGAGCATCTTTTCACATTTACAGGTCATGTTGATTTCTTATTCTGTTAATTGTCCATTAATATCTTTGGCTTATTGAAAAAATGGATATCATTATTTTTTTTTTTTACATTTATTTATTCTTGATAGACAGAGTGAGACAGAGTGTGAGCAGAGGAGGGGCAGAGAGAGGAGACACAGAATCTGAAGCGGGCTCCAGGCTCTGAGCAAACCTTCAAGCACAGAGCCCGATGTGGGGGTCGAACCCACAAACCGTGAGATCATGACCTGAGCCAAAGTTGGATGCCTAACCAACTGAGCCACCCAGACACCCCGGATATCGTTATCTTTTAATTCACATTTCCCTAATTAGTAGAGAAGTTCAGCATTCTTTAATACTTGTTGGTCAGTTTTCATCTCAGTATTTCATACTGCCTGTTTGTGTCTCTCATAAATTTTTTACTGCGTTGTGTATCTTGTTCTTATTAATATTGAATTCTTAAGATTTACTATTGTTTAGCGGTCTCAAAGTGCAGTCAGTTTTCAGAAAGCCAACACAATCTGATGCAAAAATCTAAATTAAAGTCATGTCCAGACCAGTCCTGGGGTTAGCGCACTGCCCTTGTCTGTGTTGTACGCCCACAATAAAGCACAGAAGACTGCCCGATGATAAATCAGGTATCTTCTCAAGCAAATGCCACATGCCTCTTCTTTCCTCTTCTAAATAAGCTGTCCAAAGAAAGAAGGAAATTGATCATTAAAAATAGCTGCTGGTTTTATCAGCAGCGCTCAGTAATAGTCAAAATCAGTTTGGGGCTCAGACAGCAACAGCATGTATCGAACGTCCTCGGTGTGGGCACAAATGCTAGTGTTTCCTTAAGAATATAGCAAAGCACTTTCTAGACCCTCCTAAGGGAGGGTAGGAGGGGGGTACTGATGCTAAGCAAGACCAGATCAGTCTTCCGAGGAAAAGATCCTAGAAGGGGTCCAAGTTGAAGCCTTTAGAGATTTCCATGGTCAATCCAGGAAATAGGACACAATTGACGAGTCCAAAAGGCAAGGACAGGGTCAGAGGTAGGAGACAGGCTAAGGTTTAGGAAATGGATGGACCTGGAAAGAAAGAAGCAAGGTAAGCCCCCATAAGTTTGCTGTTCCAGAGAGGAAGGTCCTCAATCAACTGTAAGAGCCAAGAGACGCCTTCCAGGAGTCCTCAGATGAAGTGGCTTACAGAGGTGAAGCTGTAACTCCTCTGATGCAACCCCGGGAAGCCTAGGCCCCTTGGTTGAAGACAGGTTCATTGGCCCGGGGTGGAGGCCAGGGACCAGTACTTTTTAAAATAACCTC
>PJEM01013288.1:0-41788 GCA_004023845.1 Helogale parvula
TTTTTTTTTCTGTCTTCTTCAATACCTATCATAAGCTTTCTATAGTTTCCAGTGTATGGATTTTTCATCTCTTTGGTTAGGTTTATTCCTAGGTACCTTATGGTTTTTGGTGCAATTGTAAATGGATCAATTTCTTGATTTCTCTTCATTCTGTTGCTTCCTTATTGTTGTATAGGAATGCAACTGATTTCTGTGCATTGATTTTATATCCTGCCACTTTGCTGAATGCATGGATTAGTTCTAGCAGTTTTCTGGTGGAATGCTTTGGGTTTTCCATATAGAGTAAGTATCATGTCATCTGTGAAGAGTGAAAGTCTGACTTTTGCCTGGCCAATTTGGATGTCTTTTATTTCTTTGTGTTGTCTGATTGCTGAGGCTAAGACTTCTGATACGTTGAATAACAGTGGTGAGAGTGGATATCCCTGTCTTGTTCTGACCTTAGGCGGAAAGCTCTCAGTTTTTCCCCATTAAGGATGATATTAACATTGGGTCTTTCATATATGGCTTTATGATCTCGAGGTATGATCAGAAAGAGGAAAGAAAAGAAAGGAAAAAGAAAGAAAATAATAGAAAATTGAATAGGTGGACCAGCGAACAGAGTAAAATATGATTGAAATTACATCATTTCCCCCTAGAAGTCAACCTATCAATCACTTTATAGTCTGTAAACTAAAACTTATAACTTGCGGTGTTCTGGGAGAGTGAGAAAGACTTGTGGTGTTCTGGAAGAGTGAGGTTGGTCTAGTTTGGCGGGGCTTAGTGTTACAGCTCTGCTCTCCACTAGATGGCGCTGCTCAGCTTAGAGGGGTGGATAGTTGTGGGCCTTGTTAGGTGTGTTTGTGCATGCGTGGAGGGGTAGGGGCAGTGAAAATGGCGTCACCCAGCTACCCAGTCTCTGCGCAACCATCTTTTGTCTCCGGTTTCCATCCACTTCCCGCTTTTACTGTGTCCATGGCCAAGCCATCAGGTTGTCATGTTTTATCTTCAGTTTTATCTCAGATGTGACTGTTTTTCCTGACCCTTACTTCTGGAGGACTGCAGCTTTGACCGGGTCTGCCCCTCTGTGGGAATGTCTCACTGAGTAATGGCCAAGAGCCAGCCACACCCAGGAACATTTGCAAGACCATGCTGCTGCTGATGCCCAGAGACTGCAGCTAGGTGCCAGCCCACCCCCAAAAAAGTTCACGTGATCGTGTAGCAGCAGCGTTTCAGGGATTATGGAAAATCACAACACACATCTGGCAGCAGGCTTCACCCTTAATAACCTTGTTCTAGCACCAGCGAATGTGGTTCTTCTTCAGGATCCGCTGGGACCTTTGCTGTGGGGGGGTCCTCCCAGCAGGGGAACCGCTTCTTCCCATTTGGCCCAAGGACCCCCAGAGTTCACTCTGCTCCTGGGGATTCGCCCTTCTCACCAGAAACTGCCTGAAATCAAGCTATGGAGATTCAGGCTCTGTGCTCCCCCTGTTTATAGAGTCTTAATGGAATTTAAACCCTCCCCTTTTTCCCTTTTTAGTTCAGTGGTGTAGCTGTTTCCACTTTTCTACTTTCTCTCCAGCTGCTTTTGGGGATGCTTTTCCCATACTCCCCCCGACCCCCCACCCTCGCCTGTCTCTGTCCTCTCTCTCTCTAAGCAAAAATGGCTCCCTGTGCTTCGTGGCTTCTCTTTCCCCCAGTTCACCTCTCTGTGCCACATACCTGCTGAGTTCTGTGGTTCAGGCTGTGCAGATTGATGTATTAATTCTCAACTCAGTTTTCTGGGTGTGCAGGATGGTTTAGTGTTGATCTGGCTGTATTTCATGGACGCCAGACACAAAAAAAAAAAACCTTCCATGCTGTTCGGCCATCTTGGCTCCTCCTCCTCCTCCTCCCAACTCTTCTTTAAATGTTTGGTAGCATTCACCTGTAAAGCTGTCTGGTCCTGGACTTTAGTTTGTTGGGGGTTTTTCAATTACTAATTTAATTTCATTTCTGGTAATAGATCTGTTCAAATTTTCTATTTCTTGCTGATTCTGTTTTGGAGATTACATGCTTCTAGGAATTTATCTATTTCTTTTAGGTTGTCCTTTTTTTTCTCATATAATTTTTCATAATATTTTCTTATAATTATTTGTATTTCTGGGGTGTTGGTTGTTATTTTTCCTCTTTCATTTCTAATTTTCAGTTATCTGTGTCATTGTTGTTGTTGTTTTTCTTGATGAGTCTGGCTAAAAGTTTATCATTTTTGTTGGTCTTCTGAAAGAACCTAGAATCTGGTAATCTTGCTGAGTTGAGGAGACAGATATGGGCATTTCAAGAGGTGACAGAACTAAAATTAGCAAGGCAGAGTGCCAGGGAGGAGGAAATGTACAAAAAGCACGTTTTCGAGGTTTGTAGAGGGTCCCCCCTGAATCTTTGAGTACTGATCTGCACATGAAAATGAGGAAACTACCTAACACTGGGGAAAGAATGTTAGAAACCAGTAGGCTAAACAATTCCCACAGTTCACTTAGGGCTTGGAATATTTTTTTGTGCAAAGCCAGAGTGGAAAGACATGATAATACACAAGGCATCAGACAGAGTTGTCAGAAGAGAAATTAGTACTATAGCTATATTAAGCTGATCTGGATGCAACCTAACACATCTTTTTTAAGAAAATATCAATATTTGTTTACTTTGGAAATTCACTACAACTTTTTATTATATTTTCATGGTGCTTTTGTGGATTTTTAAAGCAGGTATTTCCCCCAAAAAACACAAGTTTTACTTCTTCCAGTTTTTTGGGCTTTTTAAATCTCTAGGCTGCTGATGAAGATATTATCATGAGTTTCAAGAGCATCTGATAGTTTCCTGAAGTCATAGAATTTAATGTAACAGCTTATAAAGATGCTTTTATTTTATTGCTTTCCAACTTTATTGAAACTGAAAAATCAAATTATATATATTTAGGATGCACAACATGATGATATATCCATACTCTGTAAAACATTTACCACAATTAAGTTAATTAACAATTCCATCACCATACATAGTTACCTTTTTTTGAATGTGTGTGGTGAGATCTACTCTCTTAGCAAATTCTGAGTATGCACTACAGTACTGTTAACAATAGTCACCAGGCTGTACATCAGATCCTAGAACTTACCCCTCTTGTGCTTGAAAATTTGTACCTAGTAACTAATTTCTCTCCATTTTCCCCAACCCTCAGTTCCTAGCAATTGCCATTCTATTTTCCGTTCTGTAAATGCTACATGGTCTTCTCTCTCTCACCACGTGAACTATGGCATCAAGTAGGGTTACTTATAATCAGTTCACTGAGGAAGAAGATACCTGAGCCTGATTCATCAAACAGTTCTATATAATATGCTAGCATCATCTCAGAGTTCACAGCTGGAGTAGCAGTGTCCTGCTCATGTACGCCCTTGGTGAAAATTTCAGTAGGCATAACTTTGAGAAGTGACCTAGTTGTATAGCTTCAACAGATAATTTTTCAGAGTTATTGATTTTTACTGATTTACTGGCAGTGAGTAATTAATGGTTTGGCTGAATGGTTGGAGACTTATAAGGAGTACACTTGAAAAATTAGCAACAAGGAGTCTAGGAAAGATATAGGTTGGTAAGTTTCTCTGAATGGACACAGAATAGGAATATAAATGAGTCTCATGTAATTGCTCCCCAAAGAACAATATCAGAAGAAATGTCAATAATTAAGGACAAAATAATCCATTCCATGGGGGTCAGCCTCTTTCAGAAGCCACCCTTGCTATTGCTATGAATAATAAACTGTCCTTTGTTACTGACCCAAGAGACAGGAAATCACTGAAGGCTAACTTGTCAGAGGGTATGAACGGTGAAATCTCAGATCCTTCACAATTCTTGAAAATAAGATTATTTTAGACCAGTGTAATTTCATATGTACAGCTCATTCATCTTTTCAAAGAGAACAATGTATATCTCTATAATATATAATAATATTTTAATCAACAAGTAAATGTGTTAGGTTTTGAGAAATAAATTCAATCTATTCTATCATAATATAGCAATTACTGTAGTTATTTTTCACTTGTAATGACAAGAATTTGGTTAGGATACTTTGTTCATAGTAACAGAGACAAAACTCTTCCTGCTTTATGCAGAAAGGATAATTTATTATAAAATTACAAGGGTACTTTAACCAAAGCCCAGAATAGTAGTTAAGAACAGGACACTAACAAATATCGGATCTTGCTAGCTTGAGCAAATAGGGGGTTTTATTATTAGGATACTATGTACCATACCAAGGGCAGGCTTCACGAAGGGCTGGAGCAAGGCAATGGAGAACTGTTAGAAAGCCAGGAATTGCGTTCTCCTGATGTCTCATCTCTGCTTTTCACTGTGCAAGTGCTTCACCGCTCTCTCACGGCAGCTTTACTGGTTTTCCTTGCCGAACCACAAGGTAAGACATGAAAGCTCCCCAGTTTGTTTCCTCTATTCCGATAACTAATCAGATCAAATCTACAGTCTCTTGTCTCCAAACCCAAATTCGTAGCAAAGTTTTAGCATTTCATGTAGGGGTGGATATTAGAGAGATGTTCTCACAAGTGATAACAAGTAGAAATGACAAGGGGCCTCAGAAGAGAAAGATGTTCTAATTCTTTTTAATATTTACCCTGGGACAGACGTGATAGGATTGGGTAATGCTACTATCTTAACTGAGACAAATTTATTTTTCATTTACTGTAATAGGTATGATTTGTCTCTTGGGAAGGCATGCACAGGTGTCAGTATGAGTAACTTATTAAGCACAAAAGCTAATATTATATTTAATATTTTTCCCCAAAGAAAGAAAAAGGGGACCAATTACATGGACAGTATTTAGGAGAAAGAGGAAAAAAAGATTAATTACATAGTGGGTGTCAGAAATCTCTCAGGACCAAACATAGAAATCTGACCAAGGGTCTCTGATTCGAGAGGAACTCTGATTCATCTAGCTTGAATCTCCTGCTTAAGAACATAAATGTCCACAACACGGTAGGGTAAGGATTGGGAAACCGTTCTGAGAAGCAGACATAGGAGAGGCAAAAAAAAATTATATTCTGGATTCTCACAGTGGTCCAGGCTCCCCTGGGAGAGCAGCAGTATAATGTTTTCCAACATCGGGACAAAATAACAGTTGAATGGTAGGTGACTGATGTATTTAAAATTCAGAACAGCTGATGGAAGTATTCTGCCCAGCTCTACTCACATTGAAATAAAATTGAAAATGTTAAAAGTATAAGGAAATGCTGTGAATGTTTTATTCAAAAATCTATTTGTGCTGAAGATTTCTTATTTTTCCTGAACGTTTGTATTATTTATTATATCCTTTGATGAGATACAAGGAGTTAAGCTTAATGTTCATGATGTTACTCTTAATTTTTCCTGCAATTGTTTCTAGAAATAAGAATCAGCAAGGGAAGTAGGACCACCAAATGGCAAAGAACAAGAAACGTAATATTAGTATGGACATTTTAAGAGACTCAGAAGCTGGTAATTTGGTTTTAACTTTCCATGATTTCAGTGTATACAAAGTTTCAAAAGAAAAAAGTCATTCAATATTATGTTGAAATTTTTGTATTTCAACCTCTGCATTTCTTCGTGAAAACATTTCCTTAATGCTGTCGTCTTTCTGATCATCATAAAGTGACAGATTCAGTTCGTTTTCAGTACATTCTTCTAATGAAATTGTTGACAGATATGAAAATACTTTTTCCATTAGAGGTTCCCTGAGAAAAGGCATTGGAGAACTCTTTTTTGCTAGCGTATCATCAGAAAACCAGTCATCG
This sequence comes from Helogale parvula, assembly GCA_004023845.1. Classification (NCBI taxonomy): domain Eukaryota; kingdom Metazoa; phylum Chordata; class Mammalia; order Carnivora; family Herpestidae; genus Helogale; species Helogale parvula. Next base: position 5,784 of record PJEM01013288.1, read on the forward strand.
TCTGCTTCTATACTTTGGCTATGATACGAATCAGATGGTAGTGTTGATAAACTTAAGGTAACACTGCTGGGATGGGTTGTCAAGCTAGTCTCTGAAGGGTCGCAAATGACCCTTTTTGTTGCAAGGCAGAATTCATCTTTAGAATGATCTTCATTTGCTGTAAAAGAAAATTAGACTATTAGCATTACATATTCCTAAGCCAAATCTTACTTACAAGAACAATGTTACTTTTTAAAATTCAGACTCTTTTAAGGGTTACGATGGACAGTGGGATGAAATAGTAAAATTCTGAGTTACTATCATCATCTTTACAATGTTGAATATGTAATTAGTAATTCTATTCTAAATAAAATTAACCTGTTTTAGTGGGAGAAGATTCTAAACAGGCTAGAAAGCTCAGTTCTGGAATGTCCCTTAAACCAGAAAATGTAGATAGCTTCTTAAGTATTTATAGCTAAGTATTCCCTGATTTTTAAAAATAAAATTTAAAAATACACACTTCGGGGGGTGCATGGGCAGCTCAGTTGGTTAAGCGTCTGACTTTGGTTCAGGTCAGGATCTCATGGTTCGTGAGTTCACGCCGGGCATTGGGGTCTGTGCTGACAGCCCAGACCCTGGAGCTTGCTTCTTTGGGTTCTGTGTCTCCCTCTCTCTCCGCCCCTCCCAGCTCGCACTCTGTCTCTCTCTTTCTCTCAAAAATAAATAACCATTAAAAAATAAAAAATTACAAAAACATGCTTCTGTAAGATTATAAAATGATTGGTCCACAGTGGGAAGGGCCTACGGGTTGGTTTTACACCAATTAAAGTAACATCTAACATTCCTAGAGTGCCTTACAATATATAAACCAATTTGATATACTCACATATCTCATGTATCATCTCAATAATTTTTCAAGGTAGTTACTATTAGCACCATTTCACAAAAGAGAAGACATATTTAGAGACTGAAGACTCACCACAAATCTAGACTTCATCTAGACTTCTAGTTCTCTAAGACTAATGCTTCTCCCATTACATTATTTATGCTGAACATTTGGTATTTTAAAATCTAAGTTTTAGAAAATATCATACTATATAATATCCTAAGTATCTTTTATAATATATAAGTATATAATATATAATATTTAATATAATATGATATTAGTGTATAACATTAAATTGTTTTAAATACTATTACATTTCATATATCCAACATTTCTTTTCTTTGCTTTCTTTTTTTTTTTTTTTAGGTAGATTTCATGCTCAGTGTGGAGCCCACTGCAGGACTTGAACTCACCACCCTGAGATTAAGACATGAGCTGAAATCAAGAGTTGGACACTTAACCGACTGAGCCACCCAGGTAGCCCTATTTCCAACATTTCTTAAATTATGTAGGAGGATAACATTTTGAGGTACTAGGGACTATGGAATATGCATAATCTAAAGGATTATAAAACACTCATGTCTTTTGACACTGGCTATGATACCTTTGCTATAAATAAGGAACAAAAATTTAAATTACACATTTTAATTTAAGATACAGTATTGCAAGTTTTGTTTTGGAAATATGCCCACTCACATACTAGTCCATTAACATTTCCCTTGAATTTCCATGGTTTTAAAAACAGTATTTGGTTAACATTGAGGTCAGCTTCTTGACTTTTTAAGATGTGAATTGCTATAGGTTGGTTATGATTTCTTTTAATAAATTGTTGAGAAAAATTACCTTTTGTACATGTTGTTTCCTTTTTTCTTTGCTCCTCCTACATAAAAAAAGTTATTTGTATTTAAAAATGGAATGATTTCTATGTAATTTTAAAAATATATTTAACATATATTTATATAAGAACAATATATTTTAACTTTATAATAAATTTTCGATGGAACATTTTTTTCCATGATATGAATTTATTTCACCAAAGATATGTTGTCAGAAAAGAAAGTATTGAGGTATCATCCAGAAAGAATGAACTGGTTCAAGAAGGCAGTCTCAGGATAGGGAATGAAAGGGTGAAATAGAGTTCATCCGGATTATTTCTTTCCCTCCTCACTAACTCAGAGTCACTTGGTTAGAACTAGAGATGGCTAAAAAAGTAATTAGAATTCCTAGACTTACTCATTTCACTAACCAACAAAAACAAAAAAGTGAATTTTATAAAAATGTGTCTATTCTTTTGAAGCAAATAAAACAGTTTCTCAAACAATACATTCCAGACACGGTCTGGGAGGGGTCATGGGATAGTAGTTCTCAATTTCAGGGCATCAGTGCTTATTAAAATGCTGATACTTGGACATAACATCAGACCCTACTAAAACATTCTCTGGGAGGCGTTTGGGAGTATGCATTCTAACATAGTCTGCAAGTGGTTTTCCTTAGACCACTAGATATATAATGGGCTAATACACAGGGTGTTTGGAATTGGCTGGAGAGATAATCACACTGTCTCTTGTGTTTTGGGAGAACGGTGTTAGTACTCTGTTCTTATCTGCATTGTCCTGTCCCCCAAAATGGTTTGCTTAGGATACACCGTACATATATATATGATATGTGTGTGTATGTATATATGTGTGTGTGTATATATATATATGTGTGTGTGTGTGTGTATAGGATAACATTATATATATATATATATATATGATAACATTAAGCACTTTTTTCACAGTCAACTTTGTCACTTTTACCTTTTATTAAGATAAATGTCTATATAGGCTTCTGATTTACCTTGCCAGATATAAGATCAATTAAATTTGTGACTCCCGTATAAATTATATTAGAATGCTGCCCCTCAGACTTTTATGTGCCTGTGTCTTACTTGGGGAGTTTGTTCAAGTGCAGGTTATGATCCAGTAGGGCTGGGGGCAGGAGGGAGGTGGTCTGAGATTCTGTAATTCTAATAGACACTCCCAGGTAATGATAATATTGCTGGTCTGGGGACCACAGAATAAGGCCCTATAAATTTCACCCAAACTAAGGGAATAACAAAATGAACATTCTTACATATTGCTGACTAAAATTAGGTAGAATTTTTCTGAAGAGCAATATAACAAATCTACTTCTAGAAATGCATTATGCCAAATTACTAATTTTGGATTTGTATAAATATACATTTACCAGAATATTCTTTACAATATTGTTAAGCATTTTAAAACTCTAAATTTAAAATTCTAAAAGTAAAGAAATACTTAAATGTATTATGATACATAAATATTAATACAATGGATATTCTTCCAACTATTAAAAATGATGCTCTAGTATCAGAAGTAAGGAATCAAAAAATGATGAGGACATATCAAAAAGACAGAGAAACAACCTTGAAGGGGTTCCCACTGTTTAAATTTGGAAAAATTTGAGCATCAAAATAATTATAGTAATGGAATATCATCTGCTGAATAACACAGAAGCTCATTAATCTATATAGATAGTAAATACATAAAATAAAAAAGATAGGAACTTTTTTTCTTATAGTAGAAAGCCAAATGACAAATATAGATGGAAGTGGTAGAATTAGAAAAACATCATTTTGCTAAGTTTTGTAAAGATTGATTCAGGCAAGAAGAATTTATATAGCTAGTAAGTAGAGTTTGATGAAGGATATTTACATGGTTACAAAGTGTCATCACACAAATTACTTAATTGCTGGGGTAAAAACAAGAATAATAAACTGGGTGAAGAACAGACGTCATCCTGATTGTGTGATCAACTAAAGTCACTAGTGAAAAGCAGATGAACAATGTATGTCTTCACAGGTGACAAAATGAATCTGATCACAAGGAAAGTCAAACTGAGTCTATGATCTATAAAATAACTGACTTGTATTATTCAAAAATGTCAATATCAGGAAAGACAATGAAAGGACATTCTAAAATATACTGAACTGAATAATGATGAAAAGAAAACATAAAAATTTGTGGGATGCAGCAAAAGCAGTGCTTAGAGGAAAATATAAATATTAAAGGTTTATATTATAAAGGGAGAAAAGTCTAAGAATAATAAAATTGAAAATTCCTAGCAAGACTGATTTTGGAAAAGAGAAATATAATCAGGAATAAAAAGTGCCACCACTAAAGAATAACTTTATACTAATAAATAATAACATATAAAAAGGACAAATTCATTGAAAAACATAAATTTCTAAATCATACAAAAGAGAACATTGAAATAGCCCCATATCTATTACAGTTACTAAACTTATTGGCAAAAACTTTCTCTTGAAGAAAGTTCCAGATGTAGGTGACTTCATTTGTAAATTCTAGAAAAAACTTTGAGAAAGCAGTATTGCCAATTATACACAAAAATTTTTCAAAAAGTAGAGGAGCAGGAAACATTTCACAATTGTTTTGTGAGCAGAATAACTGTAATATTAAAGTCTAACAAAGATATTACAAGATAAGAAAATTATAGAATAATACCTCTCATGAACATGGATGCTAAAATGATTTAGAATATATTAGTATATCAAATCCAGCAGAGTTTATTCTAGGAATACAAGGTTGGTGTAATATTTGAAATTCCATCTAATTCACATTAACAAAAGGGAAAATCCATGTGAATAATGTCAAAAGATACAGAAAAACCATTTGGCAAAATTCAGCAAGCTTCATGACCAGAAAAACAAAAAAAACAAAAAACACTCAATAGACTAAGAATAGAAGGGAATTTCCTTGACTTGACAATATGCAGATATAAAAATTCCATAACTAACCTCCTACTTACTGGCAAAGAGTTGAATGTATTATGCATTCTAAGATCAGGAATATAAAAAGGATAACTGTTCTCAACACTTCTATTCATCATTATACTAGAGGTCTTACCCAGTACAATAAGATGAGAAAATAAAATAAAAGCATAAAGATTGGAAAAGAAGTGAAATTGATGTTTTTCACAAATAATGTGACTGTATTGAAGAAAACCCTATGGATTCTACAACAAATAAAGGTCAAAGAGCACAGGTCAATATAAATATCAGTTGTAGTAAAGATGGCAATTCACTCTAGACTAATTTATAAACTAAATATAATTCCCATCACAATCTCAACAAGATTATTTGGAGCCAGGGATGTTTATCTTAAAATTTATATGAACAAGCAAAAAATCCAACAGAAGCTTAAAAACAGTTGAAAAGAAGAATGAAATTGGAGGAACCAAATTGCTCAATTTTATGACTTACTATGTAGCTAGAGTGTGGTATTGGTAGAACTAAACCCGCAGGTGAATAGACAGACAGAGTCCAGAAATCGACCCACACATATATGCCCAACAGATTTTTGACAAAAGTTACAAGAGCAATTCAGTGTAGAAAGGGTAACCTTTCCAATAAATAGACATCAGTAGCCCCCAAAATGAATATTGACCTAAACCTCACACCTTATTAGAAAATTAACAAAAAGCAGATCAAAGATAGAAATATGAAATGTAAAACTTAATACCAAAAACAATCTTGAAAAAGAACAAAGTTGGAAAATTTTCTGATATTAAAACTTACTTCAAAGCTATAATAATTAAAATGTGGTATTGATGGGGTGCCTGAGTGGCTCTGTTAAGCCTCCAACTTCAGCTCAAGTCAGGATTTCATGGTTTGTGAGTTCAAGCCCCGCATGGAGCTTTGTGTTAACAGTTCAGAGCCTGGAGCCTGCTTCAGATTCTGTGTCTCCCCCGCTTACACTCTAGCTATCTGTCTGTCTCTTTCTCAAAAAAAATTTTAATGTGGTACTGATATAAAGATAGGTATATAGATCAATGGAATAAAATTAAGATTCCAGAAACAAATGCTCACATTTATCAAAATTGACTTTCGACAAGTGTGCCAAGACAACCAAAGGGAAAAGAATAGTTTTTTCAACAAATGGTTTTGGGACAACCAGATATCTACATGCAAATGAATAAAGTTGGGCCCATACCTCAAATCACATATAAAAACTAACTCAAAATAGATCCAAAATTTGAATATTAAAGCTAAAACTATTAAAACTTTTAGAAGAAAACATGGGCATAAATATTTACTGCCTTCAGTTGGAAAAAGGTTTCAGATATGACACTAAAGCTTTTATCTTGAGGAAGTCCCAATAGGTCGTTTTTGCTTTCGTTTCCCTTGCTAACAGGCTACAGCTCACGTTAAAGAGGTTGCTGCCTATGTTCTAAAATTTTGATGGTTTTCTGTCTTACATTTGTCTTTTATCCATTTTGAATTTATTTTTGTGTGTGGTGTAAGAAAATGATCCAGTTTCATTCTTTTGCATGTTGCTGTCCAGTTTTCCCAGCACCATTTGTTGAAGAGACTGTCTTTTTTCCATTGCATATTCTTTCCTGGTTTGTCAAAGACTAGTTGTCCATATAGTTGTGGGACCATTTCCATGTTTTCTATTCTGTTCCATTGATCTTTGTATCTGTTTTTGTGCCAGTACCAGACTTTTTTTTTTTAAATTACTACAGCTTTGTAGTATATCTTGAAATCTGGGATTGTGATGCCTCCAGTTTTGTTCTTCTTTCTCAAGATTGCTTTGGCTATTTGAGGTCTTTCAATTTTAGGATTATTTGCAAAACATAAAATTTGATCTATTCACACAATGGGATACTGTATAACAGCCTATAATGAACTATGAGTATATGCACCAATCTGGATGAATCTCAGAAGCATAATGTTGCATAAAAAGGTAAGAGTATATTAGACAAGGAGTCTAAACACATGTAATTTTAATAGATTATTCAAGGATCTATAGTATTTGTGGTAAAACCATAAAGAAAAGCAAATAGTTAACTGCAGTTACAGGATAGTGGGTCCATAGAAGGGTGAGGGTACAAACTGTAAGAGATAAATGACCTGCCTGCCTGTCTCTAGTAGGTGAGGAAGGGGCCAATACACAGGGAGAAATTGAGATGAGAAAAAGAGCAACAATAAGAAAAAGAATCCTTTTGTACTGAAAGTGATTATGGCCGAGGTCAGCACTACCTTATTCTTTTCATATCATGTTTTCATTCTATGTTTTGTACTAGTTTTCTTCTAAATTAGGTTCCTATAACTATCAAAAGTCCTGGATAATATTTTATATTTACTTGTCCATTATTTATCTCTCCCACTAGGCTATAAATATCAGGGGAGCAGGGACTCTTGTCTTTGTTTTGCCCTACCAAATTTCCAGTTGCCTAGAACAGTGCCTGGCATATAAGCCTTTATTAGATATTTGTTGAATGAACAATACACAGTTAAAATTCAGGACTACTATATATGTATTTCTTCCATCATAGTACTCATGATATTTTTGTAACTCTCTGTATCCATCATTAGATATGAAGACATCATTATACCAATAGTATCTAGCAAAATGCCTAGCATGTGATGGGTACTGAGTAAATTCAATTATTAAATGTATACATAGAAACATTTTTTCTCTGCAATGCAATCTAAACTTCAAACAATCCTTCATTTGAAAGTCATAGCTATTGATCTTTAGAATTAACTTGGTCATTAAACTCACCTGCTTAAAACCCCCCGTAATTAAAATGGTATATGTTTCTCACTATGTGGCCAGGCACGATGAGTGTTTTTTACATACTGATTCATTTACTTCCCATAACAATTCTATGGAGATGAAATCACCATCACCCCCATTTTGCAGAAGAGGAAACAGACACACAGAAGTTGAGTAATTTGCCTAAGATTACACAGCTAGTAGTGGAAGAGCCAGGATTCCAAACTACATCAACTGACTCTACAGACTCTGTCCTTGACCATAATCCCATAATGCCTCCAGTGGATCTGTAAAGCCTATGGAGTAAAATCCAAAATTCTTAGGCTACAAGGTAGGATCCTCACAACCTTGTCTCCAGGATCTTTTCCCACCACTTTCTCCTATGAATTCTAGACTCTAAACATTAAAACATTTTTACTGAACACATTATTTACTTTCATAGCTGCAAGACTTTAAACATAGACTATCCTTTGTTCTCTTTCTTCCTGGCAAATTATTTTTTTCTCCAATTCCAGCTAAAAATGTCTTCTCTGTGAAGCCTTCCTCAATTTACGCTCCCTTGCCTGCATTTCTTCAATTTTGTGACTCTTAACACATTATGTTGTAATTTTTAGATTATATGATTTTCTTCGCTACTTTTGGGGCTTGTCTAGGTCTGAACTCATATCTTATTTGTTTATATAGTCTCAGTGCCAAAACCACTGTTGTCATATTTAAGGCACTTGAAAAATATTTGTTAAACAAATGAACACTGAGTTCAACTTTAGTTCAATATTCACTATGTAAAATGAAACTTTGATACCCTATCAGTTTGTTGCTATTTATTTATTAATGCTATAATAATAATAATAATAGTTATCAACCACTAATACTTACTTTGTTTAGTTATATCATAGCTTTAAATTTCTACTGGTATCTCCCTTTTTTACTTTTGCATATAACACTATTTTTGACTTCACATAACAGAAAGTTAACTATATGTCTGCCATTCCCATTTGCAATGTACTACATTAGCATCTCTAAGGAAGATTCATATCTTAACCATCCTGAACAGGGGGCTCCCAGAGCTTAGAATAAAATTAAGTCTTAGTAAATCCTTGTTAATTGTACTTAATTTCATTGAATTGGTTTTGTTAGATTATTTGGTTATCGGAGTATCCTCTTATTTCCAAATCACTTTCTTCTGACAGGCCTGGCGATTTTGTTTTTTCTTATACCATGTCTCCTCAATAACAATCACAATATGAGGAGTATAGGATCTCAGGTTAGAAATACAGAGAAGCAGGGTGCCTGGGTGGCTCAGTCAATTAAGCATCCGACTTTGGCTCAGGTCATGATCTCACCCGTTGGTGAGTTTAAGCCCCATGTCGGGCTCTGTGCTGATGCTGAAAGCCTGGAGTCTGCTTCAGATTCTGTGTCTCCCTCTCTCTCTGCCACTCACCTGCTCGCACTCTTTCTGTCTGAAAAATAAATAAACTTCAAAAAAAAATTTTTTTTAAAGGAATATAGAGAAGCAACTATAAAAGCAGACATTTTCCTTTAGGTTTTCAGTTTCTTATAATATAAAAACTACCCCGTTTGGATAATTTAAATTTAGCTCCATGTTATTGTCCCTCAAATATGAAAGTAACAATGGATACTCTTTCAAATTTAAAGACAACGAACAGTGCTAATGACATGGTATCAGATAAATTATTTGAAAATATTTATATAAAATATTATACATTACCTGTAATTGGCATCCTCCAGTATGAAAGTTTCGAGAAATAAAAACACACTGAGAATGAGGTTTAATCTTTGCCTTTGATGATCTTTGCCTGTATCTCTCATCAGTTGCTTTAAATTTGGAATTTTGAAATATTTCTCTGAAAAATATTTTATAGAAGATATTTAAACATGAGTTCCATTATAAACCAATTAAACTGTTTCTAATAGTTATACATGAAGATTTAAAAATCAGATTATTATATATTAATTTTTAAAACACAAATCAATATACATATTCTCTTCTCATATGTTACTGATTTCATTACACCTATTTTATTCATAGTATGTAAATTAAACTACTTCTTATGCAGTGTTTAATATTTCCAGTTTAAATTAACCATGAGTTTTTTATATCCTTCTTTCTGGCTGTGAGATAATCAATCTACTTTCATGTTAATTAGTCTTTTCATAAGTTTGCTTTCAATGGCAAAGGAAATGAAATGAAACTCATCAGTTTTATACTTAATAATATACCTGGCCAAAGTAAGACGAAGGAAACTGAATTGAAACTCATACATACAGTGCAAGAGTACTTGTGATCTTATCCATGCAACACAAATAATTTTGAGAGACTGTTAAAATAATCAACAAGTAAAACTCCAGCTGATCAAAGAGAGTTAAGTTTAAGGAAATGTAGTTTTTAACAGTCATTCTAAACTTAACAATTAAAAAAATTATGCTGATTGCCATTTCTTCTTACAGAGGTACTAGAAAATTTCTAAATTAATTCAAGAGATTACATCATGTTACTTAATGAGATATAGGCAGTTAGGATTCCTTCATTCATTGAATTCAATTCCCTTAAACATTTACTGAATACTTACCACATGTCGGGCATTATGCTGGGTGTTGTGGCAACGGAGAAAAAAGCACAACCACTACTTTCACAGAACTGTTATTGCTCTTATGGAGCTTAAATACGATTAAGGAAGGTAGACATTAATATAATACTGACAAGAAAATGAAAAATTACAACTTTGGATTATCAAGGAAAGATACCTGGTGTACTGTGTAAGTACATAACGAAGGGAATTAATCTGGTTAGAGAGGTCAGGGAAGACTTTTCTTTTTTTTTTTTTTTATTTAATTTAATTTAATTTTTAATAGTTTATTGTCAAATTGGATTCCATATAACACCCAGTGCTCAGGGAAGACTTTTCTGAGGGAGAGATGATTAAATTGGGCATCTGAAGAGATAGTAAGGTATTAGATAGGTGTGATGGAGGAAGAAAGATGTAGAAGAAAGAATAGTAAAAGGCGAAAGATTTATGCGATCTGAAGAGAAACCAGAGTAGAAGAAAGAATAGTCTAGTCAGAAAGAACAGTGAGTATCAAGATCTATGGGCCAGATTAGGACAGTGTATCAGAAGCAGTGAAAGCGAGAGGGGAGTGGGAGACGAAGTGGGGTAGTATGCACAGGCAGACCATGTAAGGGCCTTAAAACCATGTTGTCTTTCTTTATCCTAAAAGCATTAAGAAGTCCTTTATAATATAGTGGTGTTGGGATGGGATGATTGCGTGACTTGATGAGATATTTATTTGGAAAATGTCTATCTCAAGCGTGGAGAAGAGAGTTAAGGAGCACAAAACTGAAGGCAGAATGTCAGTCCACTCCTACAGCAGCAATCTATGTGAGGGATAAGGATGACTTAAATAAGATGGTGGCAGTGGTAATTGAAAGAAATCTATATATTTGAGTGATTTATGAGGTAAAATAAATAGAACTTGGTGACGCTTCAGGTTCTATTTATTGGGAAGTGTGAAAGGGAAAAAGATACCAAGCATCTTTTCAATTTTCAGAGAGAGAAAAAACAACCCTTCCTTAACCTCACATTCTCTTCCAGATATGAACCCATTTATCAACTTCCCTTCACCAAAACCACAAAACAAAAGAAAACATAAATCTTCCTTAAAGAGAGGTCTGTGCTTGATTCAATTTTCTTACCTCCTGTATTTTATTCAAATGTAAGCTTCCTAACCCATCACTCCACCAAAATTGTTAAAGGTCATCAATAACTTTCATGTTGTCAAATCCAAAAGTTATTTCTCTATTCTCATCTTTCTTAACTTCTTAAGCACTTTAATATCATCATCTCCTTCTTCTTGAAACATTTTTAAATTTTTCTTTCCATTTCTTTTTTATAGTTTTAAATTCCCATATAGTTAATATACAGTGTTATCTTAATTTCAGGTATAAATACAGTGATTCAACATTTCATACATCACCCAGTGCTCATCACCACAAGTACACTCCTTAATCCACATAATTTATTTTACCCATCCCCCCTTACTTCTTCTCTGGTAACCATCAGTTTGTTTTCTATGGTTAAGAGTCTGTTTCTTGGTTTCTCTCTCTCTCTTTTTTTCCTCCTTTGCTCATTTTTTCCCCTTAGATTCTACATATGAGTGAAATCATATGATATTTGTTTTCTCTGAATGACTTATTGCTGTTAGCATTATGCTCCTAGCTCCGTTCATATTATTGAAATGGCAAGATTTTATTCTTTTTTTTTCCCTTGGGCTGGATAATATTCCAGTGTGTATATATACCACATTTTTTTCAGTTCATTTATTTTGAGAGAGAGGCAGTATGAGTGGGTGAGGGAGGGGAGGGGGGGGAGAGAGAGAGAGAGAGAGAGAGAGAGAATCCCAAGCAGGCTCCACAGCATCAATGCAGGGCTAGAACTCATGAACCTTGAGATCAGGACCTGAGCTGAAACCAAGAGTCAGAAGCTTAACAGACTGACCCATCCAAGCCCCCTAGTATACCACAAATTCTTTAACCACTCATTGATTGGTGGACACATGGGCTGCTTCCATAATTTGGCTATAGTAAATAATACCTCAATAAACATAGGGGTGATATATCCCTCTGAATTAGTGTTTTTGTCTCTCAGGAGTAAATAATCAGTAGTGTGATTACTGGATCATAGGGTTGTTCTATTTTTAAGTTTATGGGAACTGCCATACTGTTTTCACAGTGGTTGCACAAGTTTGCATTCCCACTAACAGTGCTAGAGGGTTCCTATTTCTGCACAACCTCACCAACACCTGTTGTTTCTTGTGTTTTTTATTTTAGCCATTCTGACAGGTGTGAGGTGATATCTCATTGTGGTTTTGATTTGTATTTCCCTGGTGATGAGTGGTGTTGAGGATCCTTACATGTGTTTCTTGGCCATCTGGATGTTTTCTTTGGAGAAATGTCTGTTCATGTCTTCTGCCCATTTTTAATTGGATTATTTGTTTTTTGGTGTTGAATTGTATAAGTTTTTTATGTATTTTGGATACTAACCTTTTATCAGATACGTCATTTGCAAATATCTTCTCCCATTCAGTAGGTTACCTTTCAGTTTTGTTGATTATTTCCTTTGCTGTGCAGAAGCTTTTCATTTTGAGGTAGTCCCAATAGCTTATTTTTTTTCTTTTATTTCCCTTGTCTCAGAAGACATATGTAAAAAAAATATTGCTAATGCCAATTACGGAGAAATTGCTGTCTGTCCTCTCTCCTAGGATTTTTATGGTTTCAGGCCTCACATTTAGGTCTTTAATCCATTTTGAATTTATTTTGGTGTTTGGTGAAAGAAGGTGGTCTAGTTTCATTCTTTTTCATGTGACTGTCCAGTTTTCCCAACACAATTGGTTGAACAGACTATCTTGTTCCTATTGGATATTCTTTCCTACTTTGGTGAAGATTAATTGACCAAAAAAATTGTAGGTTTATTTCTGTGTTTTCTATTCTGTTCCATTAAGCTATGTGTCTACTTTTGTGCTAATACCATTCCATTTTGATTACTGCAGTTTGGTAATATAAGTTGGACTCTAGAATTGTGATACCTCCAGTTTTGATTTTGTTTTTCAAATTTGCTTTGGCTATTTGGGGTCTTTCATGGTTCCATATAAAAATTATGATTTTTCACTCTAGTTCTGTGAAAAATGTTGTTGGTATTTCTATAGGAATTGCATTAAGTCTATAGATTCCTTTGGGTAATACTGGCATTTTGAAGTAATTGTTTAAAAAAATAAAGTAATTGCTCTTCCAATTGATGAGCATGGAATGTCTTTCCCTTTCTTTGTGTCATCTTTAATTTTTTTAAATTTTTAAATGTATCTTTATTTTTAAGAGAGAGAGAGAGAGAAAGAGAGAGAGAGTGCTAGTGGGGGAGGGACAGAGAGAGAGGTAGACACAGAATTGGAAGCAGGCTCCAGGCTCTGAGCTGTCAGCACAGAGCCCAATGCAGAGCTTGAACTCATGAACCATGAGATCATGACTTGAGCCGAAGTTGAACACTTAACCAAATGAATCACCCAATTGCCCCTGTGTCCTCTTTAATTTAATCTTTAATTCCATCAATGATTTATAGCTTTCAGAGTACAGGTCTTTCACCTCCTTGGTTAAGTTTATTCCTAGGTATCTTTTTTTTTTTAATGTTTGTTTATTTTTGAGAGAGAGGCACAGAGTGCAAGGGGGGAGAGAAAAGAGGGAGACACAGAATCCAAAGCAGGCTTCAAGCTCTGAGCTGTCAGCACAGAGCCTAATGCAGGGATTGAACTCACAAACTGTGAGATCATGACTTGAGCTGAAGTTGGATGCTTAACTGACTGAGCCACCCAGGTGCCCCTATTCCTAGGAATCTTAATATTTTTGGTGTAATTGTAAATGGGATTGTCTTCTTAATTGACCTTCTGCTCCTTCATTATTAGTGAATAAAATTTCCACAGGGGAACCTGGGTGGCTCAGTCTGTTGAGCATCCAGCTTCGGCTCAGGTCATGTTCTTCTGGTTCATGAGTTTGAGCCTGGCATCGAGCTCTTTGCTGTCAGTGCAGAGTCTACTTCAGATCTTCTGTCTCCCTCTTTCTCAGCCTCTCCCCTGCTTGCAAGCTCTCTCAAATATAAATAAACATTTAAAAATGTATAGATTTCTATACATTGATTTCGTATCCTGTGACTTTACTAAATTCATTTATCAGTTTTTGTAGTTGTTTTTTGCAGAGTCTTTAGGGTTTTCTATATATAATATCATGTCATCTTCGGATACTTAGAGTGTTATTTCTTCCTTACCAATTTGGATGTCTTTTATTTCTTTTCGTTGTCTAATTACCAAGGCTAGGGCTTCTAATACTATGTTGCATAAAAGAGATGAGAGTGGACATCCTTGTCTTGTTCTTGATCTTAGGAGGAAAGCTCTATATTCCCCCACTGAGGATAATGTTAACTGTGCATTTCTCATATATGGCCTTTATTAGGTTGAAGTATGTTCCCTCTAAGCATATTTTTTAGGTTTTTTTTTTTTATCATAAATGGATGTTGTTATTTGCCAAGTGCTTTTTTTGTGTGTATTGAGATGATCACATAGTTTTTTATCCTTTCTTTTGTTGATGGCATGTATCATGCTGATTATTTTGTGAATATTGAACCACCGTTGCATCCCAGGAATAAATCTCACTTGGTCGTGGTGAATGATTATTTTAATATATTGTTGGATTCCGTTTGCCAGTATTTTGTTGAGGATTTTTGCATCTATGTTCATCAGAAAGACTGGCCTATACTTCTTGTGTATATGCGCGTGCGTGCGTGCGTGTGTGTGTGTGTGTGTGTGTGTGTGTCTTTATCTGGTTTTGGTATTAAGATAACGCTGGCTTCATAGAATGAATGTTGAAGTTTTCTTTCTTCTATGTTATAGAATAATTTGAATAGAATAGGTATAAACTTTTCTTTAAATGTTTGGTAGAATTCACCTGTGAAGCAGTCTGGTTCTGGACTATTGTTTGTTGGGAGTTTTTTGATTACTCATTTATTTACCTTTAATATTTCTTATAGGGCTGGTATAGTGGCCATGAGTTCTTTTAACTTTTGTTTATCTGGGAAACTATCTCTCCTTCTATTCTGAATGATAGCCTTGCTGGATAGAGTATTCTTGGCTGCAGATTTTTCCCTTTCAGCACTTTGAATACATCATGTCAATCCCCTGTGGCTTGCAAAGTTTCTGCTGAAACATCAGCTCATAGCTTTATGAGGTTTCCTTTGTATGTAGCTCTCTCCTTTTGTCTTGCAATCTTTAATATTCTTTCTTTATCACTTTTTTTTTGCTACTTTATTCCCTTTATGTCTTGGTGTGGACCTTCTTGGGTTGAATCTGTTAGGGAATCTCTGTGCCTCTTGTATTTGGATCTCTGTTTCCTTCCCCAGATTTGGGAAGTTTTCAGATATTATTTCTGTAGATACACTTTCTGCCCCCCTTTCTTTCTCTTCTCCTTCTGGGATCCTTCTAATGTGAATGTTATGATGCTTAATGGAGCCACTGAGTTCTTATAAGTCTATTCTCACCATTCACTATTTGTCTTTCACCTGTACAGCTTGATTACTTACCATTATTCTATCCTCTAGGTCACTGATATGTTTCTCTCCTTCCTGTAGCCTACTATTTATTCCACCTATTGTATTTTTAATTTAATTTTTTATGTTCTTCATCTCTGATATGTTATTTTTTAATCTCTTTGTCAAGGTTCTCTTTTCTGAAGTCCAGTGAATATATGATCATTACTCTAACTTCTGTATCAGGCAGATGATTTATTTCTCTTTCATTTAAACCTCCTGCTGTGATTTTGTCTTGTTCATTCATCTGAGACATATTTCTCCGTCTCCTCATTTTGTCTAACCTTCTGTGTCTGTTTCTTATGTGTTAGAAATCAGCTGTGTCTTCTGCTCCTGAAAGGAGTGGCTTTATGAAGAAGAGGTCCTGTAGTGCCCTGCAGTGTAGTATTCCCTGTTCACCAGAACCTGCCTTTTCAGAGGAGTCTCCTATGTTTGTCGTTTGCATCCTGCTATTGTGTCTGAGTCACTTTTCATTCAAGTCTGGACGTCTGCACTGACTTTTTGCCTGTTGCGTGCTGTGCTTACTCTCTGCGATGTTAGTGAGATCCAGGTAGGCCAGCTCTGAGGGGATGTGACAGTAGAAGGGCTCAGGGGCAGGGCAGCGGTGTTAGTAAAATTTACACTCAACCCCTAGTCCTAGGCTGACCCCTCCACAGTCAGTGTATGGTGGTGGTGATGGCTCCGCCAACTGGGAGAGCTTGGCGGCTGGGTGGGGCACATGCGGTGCTAACAAAATTTGCACTGGGTCACTAGTCCTAAGCTGGGTCCCCCCAAAGTGTGGTGGCTGGAGGGGCACAGCATGTAGAGGCAGTGTGTGGGTGCAGTGTGCATAGCATTAACAAAGATTTCACTCAGTCCAGGGCAGAGACTGCAGGCTTGGAGTGGGCGAGTCCTCAGGAGAACTTGTGGGTAGGGCACAGTGCTAGTAGGTTAGGTAGCAAGTACCTGTGCAGCGCCACCTCTCACAGATGGCTCTGTGTTTATGCTTAGGGGGAGGGGAGGAAAACGACACCTGCCAACTCCTTTGCTCCCAGTGAAATCCCCCAACAAGCTCTGAAATCAGTAGAAACAGAGATCCCTCCCGTTCTCCTCTATGTTTCTATGTTGCCTCTCCTCAGGCTGTTGCTGTGAGGGCAGAGACCCAACTATCACTTGCCCTCTGACTTTGAAAACTCCAGGCTCCAGTATGGGGATTTGTTTTCTCCATGTGGGTTTCCTGGTGTCTCCCTCTCTACATGACCACAGCTCCCTCTCTCCTGTGGGCAACTCCTGACCACAGCTTCTGCATTTCCTAGTTTCTCTGATGCAGCTTCTTCACATTTAGTTGTGGACGCTGTTCTGCCAGTCTTTGGATCTTTTTCTGGTTTATTGGCTTAGATGCGAATGATATCGAGCTGTAGATATGGGATAGGGCAAGCTTAGGGTCTTCCTACTCTGCCATCTTCCCAGTACCCTTGAGACTTTCTATAATTTTGACTTCCTTGAAAGTGTACCTCTCTGGTTTTCCCACTCAGATGTTGATTCTTCCTATTGTTTTTACTAGATTTCCAAATGTTGGTGAGCTGAACGGCAGAGTCTGAGGTTTTTTTCTTCCTTTCCAACAATCACTCTCTGGTTAGTCTCACCCATTTCTATAAGTTAGATACCCTCTTTTAATTGATGCCCTAAATCTTCAGGTTTGGCTTCTCTCCTAAAGTTCCTACATGTATATCTGAGGACTTGACATTTATAATGAATGTCTAATAGACTTTCAAACTTATATCCAAGATGTAGCTCCTAGTTTATCACTATTCCCTCAGCTTGCTCCTCTTTCTAATCATCTTCTCATTTCAGTAAATGGCATGATCAACTACTCAGTTCCTTGTGGTAAAAGCGTAGGCGTTAGCATTAATTCTGTCATTTCACTCTCTCTCCTTACCTTATCCAGCCTATCAGCAAGCCCTGCTAACTTTACCTGCAAGACACATACCAAATCCACCCCCTTCTTTCCATCACCTTTACTTCTATATTAGTCCAAGACACTATCATCTCCGACCTGGACTACGCATTAGCCTCCCAATGTTCTCTGCTTTCACTCTTGCTCAATTAAAATTTAGGCTTCACAGAGAGGTAAGAAAAATCTTTTTAAAATATGAGTCAGAACTCTCATACATTGCTGGTTGGAGTAAGTACCCGCTTTGGAAAACTGTTCAGCAATTTGCTATAAAGTTAACTATATGATCCAGCAATTTCACTGTTAGGTGTTTACCGAACAGAAGTGAAAACACATGTACAAAAATATTTATACAAGAATGTTCATAACAGCCTTATTCCTAAGAATGTAAAACTGGAAATGACCCAAATGTCCATTAACAGAATAAGTAAACTGAGGTATATTTATACACTGAAATACTACTTATTAGTAAAAATAATGGAATACAGTTAAATACAACATGCATGAATCTCAATAATATGTTTAGTGAAAAAAAAGTAGACATAAAAAGTTCACATGATTCTATTTGAATTAAATTCAAGACTAGGCAAAATTAATCTATGGTAATAAAAATTAGAATAATGATTGCCGGGTCGCCTGAGTGGCTCAGTCAGTTAAGTGTCCGACTTCAGCTCAGGTCATGATCTCACGGTTTGTGGGTTCGAGCCCTGCGTCTGGCTCTGTGCTGCCAGCTCAGAGCCTGGAGCCTGTCTTTGGATTCTGTATCTCCCTCTCTCTCTGACCCTCCCCTGCTCACGCTGTCTCTCTCTGTCTCTCAAAAATAAATAAAAAAACATAAAAAAAATTTTTTAAAGAATAATGATTGCCTTTGGGTGGAAGGTGGGGAGTGATGCCTGGAAAGGAACATGAGGCAACTTTCCAAGGTTATGGAAAGTTGTATATTTTGACTGGGGCTGTGAATACATGGGAATATATTTGCTGAAATTCATCATCATACATTTAAAATCTATGTACTTTATTGTATGCATATTATATCTCAAATTTTAAGAAGTGTTATAAAATGTAAATGATCTATAGGTGATATTTTAGTGTCCTTAAAAGGGGCATGATGTTACTGCTACCTCATGGGGTGGTTATGAGATCTAAGTGAAATCACATATAAAGCCCTTAGAACAGTGCCTAGTATGTAGTAAGCACTCAATGTTAGTCAATATTATGCTGATAGTGTTATTCCCCTGCTTAAAACCCTATGATGGCACAAATAATAAAATCAAACTCCAGATTCTAGCCTACAGCATCCTGTGTGATCTGGCCCTTTTCTACATCTTCAGTCTGATCATTATTTCCCTCACTCACCATAATCTATTCACGTTAGCCTTCTTTCCCTTTACTGAACAATACCAAGAACATTACCATGTTAGGTTTGTGTACTTGCTATCTCTTCAGCTTAGAAAGCTCTCTGACAAAGTCTTCAAATGTCTGTCTCTTTTAACTCAGATCTCAGATTAAATACCACCTACTTGAAGAGACATTCCAGATATTTTTCATTATCTGTCTCTCCCCAATGGCAGTGCTAGTCTATGAAACAGAAATCCTGTCTGGCTTGTTCACAGTTATATCCTCAGACCCTAGAACAATGGCAGTCACCCAATAAGTATTTGTTAAAAGAATGAGTAAGTGAAGATTTTTCTAGTGTTCTGACTTGTACAAGTGAACAGATAATATGCATTACTTTGCTGAAATAGGGAATACTGGAAGAGTATGTGCAAGAACATGTTAAAATTTACATTTCGTAAGCATCAAACAAAGAAAATACTGAACTAAATAATCAAAACCATCAAATTTTAGGGTTTTCTGTCTCTGGAAAAAGACTACATTTAGACTATACCAGAGCATTCTGTCAGCTCTTATCTTAAATATCTCCTAAAGAAAGAGAGTTTTTCTGTGTCGGTAATGTTTTTAACCTCTAAACTAGAAATCAAAAAAATTTTTAGTGTACAGCCTTATAAATTGAGCCCATGTCTTCCAAAGAATAAAATGTATCTCATTATCCCTTAAAATTTTAATTCATGAAGACCACTATGATGGTACTCACACTGTTATACTAGTGGGACTTCTTTTTCCAGGCTATTTTAAACATGTAAAGCTTTCCCTCCCCAATCAAAGTTTTTGTAACCAAACCTCAAGTTGTAGAATCTATACAATTATAGTTATTTAATACCATTTGAAAAGTCTTTCTTTGGATTTTTAAGTGAAAAGAAGTTAAATATTTAATAAACCTTACCTTCGTTTGCAAATCAGGAACCACAAAGCTGATGCCAAAGCAAAGAAACCAATTCCCAAAGTAACAGCACCAGCAGCCAGAAAATAGGTTAAGGGGTTTAAAAAACCTATACAAATAAATTATAAAAGATTATTTCGTACATGTATCTTATTCTCTAGGTAAAATTAAAAGACATAATATTTCAAAAGATGTTACATAGTGTAGTATTAAGACATTAACCAGGAAGTTGGGAGACCTGAATTTTAGGGTCCTGTGAAATCTAACAAATTTCAAAACTCTGAATTTGAGATTTTCACAGGGCCTCATGATGATTAGGGTTCAGGGCACATTTCTCTAACCTTGCTTGGATACCTACATTTTGTTTATTTTTGTATAGCCATTACCTCTTTTTTTTTCTTATTCTAGATCTCTCCTTTCCCAGTCCAGTTGTGAATTTTTATGTTATTTTTTTTCAGTATCATTCTTGGCAGTCCTCTAAATAAGACACTTTGCATTTCAAAATTTATATTATCTGGGGGCACTGGGTGGCTCAGTAGGTTAAGCATCCAACTTTTGGGTTTGGCTCAGAGCATGATCCCAGGGTTGTAGGACTGAGCCCTGGGTCAGGCTCCATGCTGAGCATGGAGACTGCTTGAGATTCTTTCTCTCTCTCTCTCTCTCTCTCTCTGCCCCTCTCCCCTGTTTGCACACACATTCTCTCTCAAATAAAAAAATAAAATAAAATTTGTATTATCAATCACTATAAGACAGTAGAAGGGGGTAATAAAGAACAAATATGAGATACTTCAAAGTATTTTAAAAATCTTTGTCTTCATTTTATCCCAGGAACAATAAAAGATCAAGGCCAAAAGTTAAATAAATGCAATATAAAATAATAGCAGTGTAAATCAATATATAAAAAGCAATGTAAAATCATAATAGTAAAATAACAAATAGGTTAAGGGATTTAAAAAACCTATACAAATAAATTATAAAAGATTATTTCATGCATGTGTCTTCATTCTCCAGGGAAATTAAATGACATAATATTTCAAAAAATATACATAGTGTAACATTAACCAGGAATTTGGGAGACAAACTTACAAGTTTATAATTGGAAAAGCCTATTGGAATTATACAGTATAACTCTTTAACAGATTATAAAATTGAGGTCCAGGTAAGATTAGGCTGCAGATTAAAGCCAGTCCTCTGGTTTTATTTTGTTTGTTTACTTGTTTGTTTTTTCCTATTATCTTACCCCTAATACCAATCATCTTAATACTCGTATATATTGAAAAGAATTAAAACTAAAGAATATATGAGGTAATAATGGCCAAATTGGTCAAGTATTTATTAAGATTCTGGTATCTGATACCTAAAAATAAAGCAAGTTGTAGGGAACTTTACAGGAAGCTGTATACAGCACTCAGGGACTTAAAACAATTTAGAAGTACAGTTGGTTGGCCCTTGAACTACATGAAAGTTAGGGGCACCAACCTCTGCATAGTTACAAATACATACAGAACTTTTGACTCCCCCCAAAACTTAACTACTTACATATGTACATATATAAACAATGGCTTGCTATTGACTGTAAGCCTTACCAATGTCATAGTCAATTAACACATATTTTGTGTTTTGTATGTATTATACTATAGTCTTACAATAAATAAGCTAGATAAAAGAAAATGATATTAAGAAAATCATGAGGAGAAAATACACTGACAGTCCCAACCCATGTTGCTCAAAGGTCAACTTCATGTTACTTGGGAAAAAAGGGTTTAAAAGTGTAAAACTATAGAGTACAAACTGATGGTTACCAAAGGGGAGGTGAGTAGTGTGATGGGTTAAATAGGTGATGGGGATCAAGGAGTGCACTTGTGATGAGCACTGGGTATTGCATGAAAGTGTTGAATCACTAAATTAAGTATATGCCTGAAACTAATATTACACTATATATTAACTAAGTGGAATTTAAATAAAAATTTAAAAAGTAATATAAAATTAATGGAAGATCTTTATGTGGGAACACATTACAAATTCCACTAAAAATATGACATGACAAAGACTTTGTTGTTCTCATACTTTTGTTATTTCCTAAGTAATTTCCAGCTTCCAAGATGATGCCTCTCAAGTCTTAGTTTTCTTTGGGTTCAAAAGATGTCTAAACTTGGGAATTAATGGTACTGAAAAATTATACCAAAAAAAGGGATACTTACAATGCAAACAAAAAACCTTCTAAGTGCACTTTACAAAGTCAATTAAATATGTTATGATGATACATATGAAAAATATCATATTCTTTATTTAGTGCAAGGTTTCTCAACTTCAATACTATTAATCTTTTGGATCAGATAATGTGTTGTAGGGATTGTTCTATGCATTGTACCAAAGATTTCTCCAGGCAGATGTATTCTGGGGGCAAAACTGCCCCCAGTTGAGAATCACTGGGACAGTGGTATGTGGAAATATCAGGTATCATTCAGTGATAAAAGCAAGATAGATAAAATGCATATTTTTTAAAAATTAAAAAGAAATAGTTGTACTCAAATACAAGATAAAGATTTCTAAGGGTGCCTGGCTGGCTCATTTGGAAAAGCATGCAACTCTTTATTTCAGGGTTGTGAATCTGAGCCCCACGTGGGGTGTATAGATTATTTAAGAAATAAAACCTTGAAAAAAAAAGATAAAAATTTCTATGGAAAGAAAGAAAGAAAGAAGAAAGAAAAGCAATACAAAGAAATAAATAGAGGCCAAAATCACAGGCATGTGAAGCACTGAGATCTGGAAGCAAGAATTAGCTGAAGAAACAGAAAATCATTGAGACAAGACTTAGATCAAACCATCCTTTGGTACTGTGTATGAGTCTATAGTAACAAAATCTCTGAGGGAATGGAGTTTTGAATCACCAATAAAAGACCGAGAATGGGGCACCTGGGTGGCTCAGTCAGATAAGTGTCCAACTTTGGCTCGGGTCCATGATCTTGCGGTCCTGTGAGTTGGAGCCCATATTGGGTTCTGCACTGACAGCATAGAGCCTGGAGCCTACCTATGGTTCCTATCTAAGAATTCTTTGCCTAATAGGCCACAAAGATTTTCTCCTATGTTTTCCTATAAAGGAGTTATAGTTTTATGTTTTACATTTAATTTATGATTCATTTTTTTGCATAAGGTATATGTCAAGTTCCTTCCCCCCCTTCAGATATGTTTATTGAAAAGAGTATCATTTTTTCACTGAGTTGTCTTTGCACCCTTGTCAAAAATCAAGTAGCTATATTAGTGTCAGTCTATTTCCAGACTCTCTATTCTCTTCCCTTGATATATGTTGTCTATCCTTTTACCAACAACAACAACAATAATATCTAACATTCATATAGTAAATACTACATGCCAGGCACTGTTCAATGTATTATATATTTAAACTCATTTAATTCTCACAAAACAACTCTGAATTAAGTACTGTTATTTCCTCATTTTATAGATGAGGAAACAGATGAGACAAAATAAGGTTAAGGAACTTGTTTAAATGCACAACCACTAAGCGAAGAACAATAGAATCTAAACATTGCTAAGGTTCTTCCTTATCTAGATCGGGTGGAGAATAGAGACATGGAATATCATTGGATTTTGTTAGGAAAAAACCCAGTTAGGTATGGATACTTCTACAACTATGCACAACAAAGTAGATAAATTTCATAAATATTGTTGGGCAAAAGAAGACTAACATAAAATTCAAACAGTTATCTGAGGAGTTCAAGAATGCTGATAATGTTCTGTTTCTTGGGCTGGGTGCTGTTTATATAGGTGTGTTCAGTGAAAATTCATCAAGGCTAACACATAACTGAATAAATTAGATATATATGGAACAGCATGAATAGAACTGAGAAACATAATGTTCACTGAGAAAGCAATTTCCGTAAATTTGTATTCAATTGTTCCAATTATGTGTTGATTCCATGTATGCACATTAAAAGAAAAAACAAAATAATACTTATTTTAAAAACACATTAATATAGTAGAAGTATTAAAATACATTAAATTCATGGGAATGAGGGGAAAGGGACTATGGATAGAACATAGACTTTATCTAAAATGTTTTATTTCTTTAAAATATAAAAGATCTGAAGCATATATGACAAAATATATGCATTTAGTAGGAGATGACATGAATGCTTGTTATCCCTTGTCCTTTTCCTTTGTCTTTTCACTTTTCCGGTTTTCATATTTACATGTATGAAAAAATAATATATATGGCTTCATGTATATTTCATATATATGGTTTTCATATGTATATTTCACATACATATATATATTCTCAATTTTGTAAAAAAAAGGAAAAAATTAAAGGGGAGAAACATTTGTATAAGAAAAATAATCAACATTGGTTATCTCTGGAGTAAGGGCTTATAGTTACAATTTTCCACTCTAGACCTGTGTGTGTATATTTTCTACAATGTGTATCTTAGAAAAAATCAGGAAAAAAATTTAAGCTTCCTATGTAATTCCTGACATCTATGTAATTCCTGATACTACAAGTCTCCTTGTAGAAACTTCTCTATTGTTATCACTGTGATGATAGCCCACTTAACTGTCTTAGTCTATGGATCTCTGCCTTCTTCTTTATTTTTTATTTTTTCCAAATCTCCTTTAGGGAAGAAAATAGGTGTGATTAGTACACCATCATAGTCCCTAGTTTAAACAGGTCATTTACATCTTAGGGAAATCCCAATGAGGTATGAAAAATCTGAAAGTTTCCAAACCACTTTACCAAGAGAAAGACAAATTACATATTTGTTAATACCTTCAACAAGTCACACTTTCTCTCTAAATTTATCTGTAAAACAAAAAGACTGGACTCTGTGATCATTAAGATCCCCTTCTCACTTTAAAGGTTTAGTCAATATATATTTTAAAGAAACATTATATACAAACAGTATTTTTACTTTCTTGATTCTGCTCTTAAGTAAGTCAGCTCTTAAGTCTAAAGTAAGGAATCCTCACTTTCAGCAGTTACTGTATCACATCACCTTGTTTGTCTTTAATAATTACTATCATAAATAATTTTCTTTACTTACCGGTTTATTGCCTATTGTCTCTCTTCCTCTACCAGAAGGTAAGTCTTTCTTACTATTGTATTCTTAGAGTTTAGAATAATGACTGCTTACTCAAGAAATGATTGATATTCAATGAATGAATGATAGTCACTGTGTTAAATGCTAGTATTACAAAAATGAATAAGTATGCTGTTTAGTAGGAAAGCCATACTTGTGAAAAGGAATAATCGCAATAAAAAAGTATCTAGGTATTGTAATAGAAGAAATAAGTACAAAATGCAAACACAGGTAGATTTATAAAAAGGTAGGGTAAATTTTTAAAAAGCTCCATAGTTTAGTTAAACTTTCTATTGCCAAACGTTTGCCAAGAATTGGTGATTCAAAGATAAATAACACATGATAATGGAGTTTATAATCTGGAGGAGACAAGACATTTAAACGGATATGTTCATTAAAATATTCTAAGTGCTATGATAATGACCTTTTGGCAGTGCTAAGAAAACAGAAGCAATTTGACCAAGTGCAGAAACTGTTCTAGAGATAACACCTGAGCTAAATCTTACAGAACAAGTAAGAGACAGCTAGACAAGAACATTACGTCTTAAATCAGGTTATGATTCTTCCATCTTAAAATAAATAAAACTCTCTCCTGGCAGACCATCCAGAATACAATTGACCTTTTTTTTTTAACCATTTGTAGCCTACTTAAAATGAGGATTTCTACTTCTTCACATCTATTTCCAAGGCATTAATACCTTTATTAACGCTAAAAATTGGTCGTCCTCTCTCTTTTGCCTTGGCATCAGTAAAGTAGATTAACTCAGTTTCCCTCCCATTTATGTATCTGAACCTTTATTGCCTTTATAGGTCTCTCTTCCTTAGCCCATCTATCCTTTAACATATCTATCTATATCTAATACATAGTTTATGTTGATATAAAGGATATATATTTATGTATCTATAAATCTGCATATATATCCTTTAACATATCTGTCTAGATTTAGAGTCTGTCTTGAGGTATTTAGGGATATAGATAAATAAAGAAGTTACCTATACATACCTGCATCTATATCTTTTCCCAAAACTACTAGGTATTTGTACCAGGAGTGTTTTCAGATTATTTTTTGCAATGATTCCAGAACTACAAGTCCTGTTTTATTTTTTGAGTTATTCACAAATTACCCGTTTATTATACTCTTTTAGGGTGTTGCCAGATTACGTCTCAGGTTACAAAAATTCAACAAAAATCTTTTGAACACCATTTATGTGTAGAATACTGTTTCAGACACCAAGTGAGGGATAAAAAGCCACTTAAATAAGAATGAATCCTTGCCTTGAAGGTTTAAAAATCTATAAGATATAAGCAAGGTTCATATGCAACCAGTGTTAAAAGCTGACCATACTGACTTTTTAGTTGGTGTCTGCTCTGAGTGATTAGAAGACTAACCAGACCCGTCTGTGAATATGGAAAAGTTACTCATTGTGCTGGTTGGATTTTAATGTTCTTATTTGGAAAATGGGAGTCATACTGTCCATCCCACATGATTAGAATTAGAAATAAAAGAGAGAAGGGGCGCCTAGGTGGCTCAGTCGGTTGAGGGTCAGACTTCAGCTCAGATCATGATCTCACGGTTCGTGGGTTTGAGCCCTGCATCATGCTCTCTGCTGACTGCTAGCTTAAAGCCTGGAGCCTGCTTCATATTCTGTGTCTCTTTCTCTCTGCCCCTCCCCTGTTCACGCTCTGTCTCTAAAAAATAAATAAATGTAAAAAAAATTTTTTAAAGAAAGAAATGAGAATGTTGCAAAGTATTAATAACATAAAAAACAGGAAGACATCTCCAGCTTCACATGCATATACCAGGCCATAAAGCAAAACTCAAGTTTTATAGAATCATTATTACATATACCACATTCTCTGAAAATAATACAATTAATTTTGAAATTAATAACCTAATATATACCCTAAGAAAAGCTCCCATACTTAAAATCACACTGAAAATAACTTATGCATTAAAGAAGAAATCAGTGGAAGTTTGAAAATAAATACCAATAAACAATAATGATACGTACAAATACTTGTAGCAACAAAGCTAGAGCTAAATTCAAGGTAAATGTATGGCCCTAAATGCATATATTAGAAAAGAAAGCTAAAAAATAATGAGCTTATTCCTCAAATTACAAGTTGAAAAAACAAGCAAAATAATCCCAATAACTAGAGAAAGGAAATAAAGAACAAAAATTAATAAAATAAAAATTAATTTGATAAAGATTAATAAGATTGACACATTTCTGCCTAGAATAATACCAAATAAAAAAGACATAAGTAAATAATATTTAAAATGAAAAAAGAATATAATTACAATTATAGCAGAGATTAAAAGAAAAGTTTCAATAAATTTATGCTAATATTTTTTAAACTTATAAATTTCATATATACCTAAAAAGTGACTTACAAAAAGTGACTCAAGAAGTAACAGAAAACCTAAATGAATATGTATCCATTAAAATGAATCAGCAGTTACAAAATTTCCCCCAAAGAAAACAGCAGGCCCAAAAACTTTACAATTTCTACTGTATACCCATGATTCAAGTATTTCTTATCTTATACAGTCTCTTCTAGAAAATACAAAGAGATTGCTGGTTGTTTGTCCAAATACATTTTCCTCTTCTTCCCAGGTAAAAAACTATACTGTGTCCCAGCTTCCCATACCATTAGGTGAAGCCATATGATGGAGTTCTAACCAATAGAATTTGAATAGAAGTGATGTCATAAAAACCTCTCAAGCACCTTTCTCCGTGTTCCTTCTCCGTTTAGGCCTGACTGGGATGGATATTATCCCCAGGGAAGTTGGGAACCATGTGTTACCATGGATCTAATTAACATTTATAGGACACTCAACCCAAATAAAATGAAAACACAACATATCAGGATTTGGGGATGTCACAAAAGCAGAACTTAGGGGAAAATTTACACCAAAAAACTGCAATAGTAAAAAAAAGTGTGAAAAAACCTAAAAACTGAAGTAGAGTTGATTAAGCCTAATGTGAACAGAAGAAAAAATATTAAAAACTAAAGTGAAAACCAATGAAAACAATACAGATGGTAACCCAAAATCAAAAGCTAGTAATAGATATGCCAAAGAGAGAGAGAGAAAGAGAGAGAGAGAGAGAGAGAGAGAGAGGAATCCAAGTATTATCAATGAAGAAAGCCAACAAATCATGGACAATAGCAAGAGAGGATAAAGGAAATGTATAGAAACAACCATAAAGCAAAAAACAAAAAGGCAACAAATACATATCTACGAATTTTAAATGCTCCAATCAAAAGACATAGAGGAAAAGAGTGGATAAAAAAAACAAGACCCGTCTACAAGAGACTCATTTCAGACTGAAAGACACCTGAAGATTGAAAGTGAGGGGATGGAGAAACAGTCGTCATGCAAATGGATGTCAAAAGAAAGCCAGAGTAGCAATACTTGTATTGGACAAAACAGACTTTAAAACAAAGAGTATAACAAGAGACAAAGAAGGACACCATATAATAAAAAATGGCACAACCCAATAAGAAGATGTAACAATTACAAATATTTACCCATTCAACATGAAAACACCCAAATACATAAAAACAGTTAATAACAAACTTAAAGGAAATAATTGATAATAATACAATAATAGTAGGAGGCTTTAATACCCCACCTGGAGGTGAGGTGCCCACTCAGCCTTTTCTGTACTGGAAGGTACCTTTCGAGGAAGCTGGAGTCCCACCACTGGAAGCTGGAACCTCTCAGGTGGCAGTCTGGGTGATGTGAAGGTAAACCCTGGAGGGGGTAAACCTGGCGCAGGGGGTCCAGAAGCTGTAGCCTCACTCGGAATGGTTGGCTCAATTTAGCACCAACTATTGGGTTATGTAATCTGAGGGAAGAGGAGCAAGCCTTCCAGTGTGCTCCCAGTGGGCTCCTTCTAAACAATTCCTGCAGTCCCCATTTTGTCTTCTGGTTCATTTGAAGTAATCTGCTAATGCAGCCTACCAAACCTAGCGGTGTGCCAAGCCCTTCCACGGCTCTGTCCAGGGGAGCTTCGCCTTTGCCCCGCCCCCCTCTCCTGGTGGAGAAAATGAAGGGCCTTAAGCTGGGTCTCCCCAGGGCTTACGGTATATTCTAGTCACTTGCTATCAGTGTTTAATTCAGCAGTGAATAGTAGACTTATTTGTGCATCAAAGTTCTGAGAGAAATTAAACGTTAAAAGTCTGATTTTGGTTTTTACCAAATTTAGTATATTGATTTCAGTAATTTTTTCAACCAACACGTGGCACTGAGCATTTGTATGTCAAATCCTGTGGAAATGAAATATTTTTTGCTATCAAGGAGCATCCAAGATAGTTAAAAATACTTGATTCAAGCATATCAATACTTCTTCACATATATTAAGTTTAATGAGAACTTATTAAACATTTTTATAAATTAAGCTCTGTGCTAGGTATTGGTCATAGTAAGTTGAATCAGTCTTTGTCCTAGAGATCTGAGGTCACCGCCTTGTTGAAGGGAAGGGACAGAACACAAAACAACTATATTTAAAGGTGTAAGATGAACCCTGGTTAATGTTACCACAAACGATTCAGGACAAGAACGAATAGAGGGAATAGAAAAGTCTTTGTAGAGGAACAACATGTGTAGTAAGCCCTGGAAGAAGAGACATTATGTTTCTAAGCAGAGTTCTGACTTAAAGTCTGTACTTTCCAACAGAACTAACTTGAGGTTTTTTCTCCACTTTTTTCTAATTTTCTCTTGCTTTCTAGTCCACTTTGCCTTCCACCCACCCATAACCCAGTTCTATTTTCTTGGAAGTAGCCTTGGCCAGGATATATCACTTACAAATGATAATTACCTCTTATTAAAATACTTATTTCTGCATAAACAGTACTTGTAAAGAAAGAATTTTCATTTTTTTAGAATTTGTTTTAGCCAAGTCAACAAAGCACAGTTCCTGTGGCCCATCTGCTAGAACACACAAATAGCCTCAGTATGTAGAAACAGATGTTTAAAATGGTATTCATTAAAATGAGATTCCACCTGTAATAGAAAACAGAAAGTGGATGCAAAAGGAATGTTGTGAGCTGGCAGTCCTTGCTACTGCCTTCCATTCCCTTCGAAATGTATATTTGTGGGTAAAATCTTGCAAATAGGAATATGCTTCTGGTTTTAATCTCTAGTGATATGGGTTAATAGTAATATTGAAACACGCCCAGCCTAGACTCATTTGGAAGGTAACAATCACTAAACAAACAAATAAATAAAACAAAACCCTCTGAGGTAGATGCCTTCTTCTAGTGAACAAAATTGTCTTAGGCAGAAAATTAATAACTACCCAAGATTAGCAACAGAAATGAACATTTACTGTTTGCCTTCTGTGTCAGGTATCTTTGTGTATATTTTTACAAGAACCCTATGATGGAGATATTATCTTCACTCTATAGATGAGAAAATTGAGTTATATATTAAATAACTGGCCAAAGCCACAACTACATTGGAATCCAAGACTCTCAGATTCTTAAGCCAATGTACTTTTTCTACTATTTCATACTGTCTTTCAACAATGAAAGCATGTAGAGGTTAAAAACTCTGCACTATCAGGTGGAGTGTCTGGAATGTAAATCCAGGTTTATCTGATTCCAAAGCCTATTTTTGTGTACTTTGTGTACTTCTACAGATTTTTGGCCTTTGCCTCCAAGTTCATTTAGCCCCATCTATGGCATAGAGGAAAAGAAGAGAGCATCTAGTGAAATAGGCAGAGCTCTAAGTTATCATTAAGCAAACTCAGACTAGCATTTACTAACTCTGAACAGTTCAGGAAAACATTATACAGACTGGTAAAAATACATTAATCATTTTTTAATGTATGTAAAATGTAGATTACCTTTATTACTTCTTAAGCCATATTCTTTCATTCATTAACCCAACATTTGTTGATCCCTTATTTGTGTGAAACATAGCCTTAATCGGACAAAAGTCCCTGTCTTCAAAGAGTTACATTCTGTTTGGAGATTAAGACAGAAAACAAGATAAATATAAATCAACAAAATATGTTGCACATTTGGATGATACATCTTGAACAGAAAGGTAAATAATAGATTTGGGGATAGGAAGTGTGCCGTAGTGATTTTTGCAGTTTTAGGTAGGATGGCCAAAGAGGACTTTACCTGAAGGAAAAAGAGAGAAAAGAGCCAAGTCAATATCTGTGGAGAGTGCATTCAAATAGATAGAATATTAAATGCAGAGGCCCTGAGGCCTGTGTGATAGGAAAAGAATATAGGAGTCGTAGATAGTAAGATGGGGTGGGAGTGATAGAGGGTGTTCAGGTCATGCAGGGTCTTATGGGTCATAATAAGGACTTACACTTTAATTCTCAAGGAGATGGAAATTGTTGAAAGATACTGAACCAAAAGTTACTTGATCTGCCTTTTTTAAAATTGTGGTAAAACATACATAATAAAAATTTATTATCTTAACCATTTTTAAATATACAGTTCAGTAGTATTAAATACATTCACATTGTTGTGCGCTATTACCGTGATCCATCTCCATAACTGTTTTCATCTTGTAGAGCTGAAACTCTTAGGACTATTAAACACTGACTCCACATTCTCCCCTCCCCCTAGGCCCTGGCAACCACCATTATACTTTGTCTTTACAACTTTGATTAAGTACCTTATATAAATGGAATCATAAAATGTTTCTCTCTTTGTGACTGGCTTATTTCATTTAATATAATGTCTCCAGGGTTCAGCCATGTTGCAACATATTGCAGAATTTCTTTCCTTTTTAAGGCTGAAAAATAGTCTATTATATGTATATAACACAATTTCTTTATTCATTTGTTGATAGACTTTTAGGTTGTTTCTAAATCTTGGCTATCGTGAATAATGCTGCCATGAACAAGAGTGTATAGTTATCTGAGACCCTGATTTCATTTATCTAGGTTATTCAAATTTTTGGCAATTATACATAATACTCTCATTTCTGTAGAATCAGTAATAATGCCCTCACGTTGATTTCAGATTTTAGTAATTCAAGTTGTCTCTCTTTTTTCGTAGACAATCTACCTAAAGGTTTTCAATTTTGTTGATCTTTTTGAAGAACTTTAGGTTTCTTTGATTTTTCTTATTGCTTTTTCTATTCTCTATTTTGTTTCACTCTGCTGTCATCTTTAGGATTTCCTTTTGCTAGCTTATTCTAAT
The DNA here is from genome assembly GCA_004023845.1 of Helogale parvula. NCBI lineage: Eukaryota > Metazoa > Chordata > Mammalia > Carnivora > Herpestidae > Helogale > Helogale parvula. The sequence continues at coordinate 37,858 of PJEM01013288.1, forward strand.
TTCTTTTTTTTATAAGTTTTAAAGTTTATCTATTTATTTATTTATTTACTTATGTACTTAGAACTCAAGTAATATAAAAACAGGGAGGGGGACAAATCATAAAGAGACTCTTAAATACAAAGAAGAAACTGAGGATTGCTGGAGGGATTTGTGGGGAGGGGATGGGCTAAATGGGCAAGGGGCATTAAGGAGGACACTGTTGGGATGAGCACTGGGTGTTAAATTCTATTCTTGAAACTATATGTTAACTAAGTTGGATTTGAATTAAAAATAATAATAATAATAATAAACTAAAAATAAATAAAAAATTAAAAAATAAAGTGTATTTAGTCTGATACGAGTATAGCCACTTCTACTTTCTTTTGGTTAGTATTTTCATGAAATATCTTTTTCCATACTTTCACTTTCAACCAGTTTGTGTCTTGAGATACTAAGTGAGTCTCTTGTAAACAGCATATAGTTAGGTCGTGTATGTGTGTTTTTATTTTATTTATTTTTGAGAAAGAGAGAGAGAAAGCTGGGGAGGGGCAGAGAGAGAAGGAGAGAGGGAATACCAAGTAGGCTCTACAGTTAGCATGGAGCCCAATGCAGGGCTCTATCTCATGATCATGAGATCATGACCTGAGCAGAAATCAAGAATCAGGTGCCTCAAGGTCATATGTTTTTAGTACATTTTGACAATTTCTGTCTTTTGATTCAGAGTTTAACCATTTACATTTAAACTGATTGCTGATAAAAGAGAGTTTGCTTCTGTCATTGCATTCTTTGTTTTCTACATTCCCTATAGCTTTTTTTGTGCCTCATTTCCTGCATTCCTCTTTTCTTTTGTGTGTAGTTGATTTTTTGCAATGTAGAGTTAAAATTCTTAATTTCTTTAGTGCATCATCTATGGCTATTTGTGGTTACCATGGTGATTACATTTAACTTTCTAAAGTAATAACAATTTAAATTAATTTATAGCTGCTTAACTTAAATAATGAACAAAAACTATGCTCCTTTACATTTCTATCTCCATTCTTTTCAGTTGTGTCACAAAATTTCATCTTTATACATGTGTGCCTCAAAACATAAACTAATAATTTTTTAATACATTGGTCTTCTAAATTATATAGAAAACAAGATTAGAGATACAAACCACAGTTACAGTAATTGTAGCTTTTACATGAATGATTTTTTTTAGTTTTTAAAGTTCATTTTGAGGGGGAGGAGCCAAGATGGTGGAGAGGAAGGGAGCTCTGTAAACTTCGCCCACCCCATCTATCGAACTGAGAAGGACATTACTCTCATCTGCAAGAGCGGAAGGAGAAAATATGGACTCCAGAAGGAAGACAACCTCAAAAGTGCCTGAGTGAGTGAGTGCAAACTGGGGAGATTGGAAAACTGGCCAGCCTGAGAGGGGCAGGGGAGGTGGGAGCCCCAGCCCAACAGGGGGAAAGCACGTAGAGCCCCTGAGAGACAAAGGGAAGAGAAATGGAAACTGAACATTCTGAGAGTACTCTCTCTAGAGAAGAGATAAAGAACGTTTAACCCCGCATGGAGAGAAAAACTCTCACTCCATATATAACTGCTGGGTAGCCCAAATCCCAAACCCGGTGGCACAAGGGAAAAAACAGCCTCCACCCCTGCGTGATCCTGGCAGGGAGTTGGCAGCTGTGGCAGCGGCGGCCCCGGGGGCACACACTTTGGCCTCAGCTGCGGGAGTGGGAGCACACACCTCATTTCCACAGCACATATCCCTTCAGCATTGGCTGCGTGAATCCTGAATCCCGGGTGCCAACAGGGAAAAAATAGCCCCCAACCCTATGCCATCCCCGCAGGGAGTTGGCGGTGGTGAAGGCAGGGGTGTGCGCTTTGGCTGCAGGAGCTCACAGCTCATTTCCGGCAGCGCTTGGCACCTCAGGCAGCAGCAGTGCGAATCCCGGCCGGCGCCAAGAGAAACTGATCCCTCCCCCTACAGGACTGCGATCCCAGCTGGGGGCTGGGAGTTGGTGGCGGCGTCTGTGAGGGCGCACACTTCACCTCCTGCAACGCACCTTGCCTCCAGCAGCAGCAGCAGCGTGAATCTCTGCCAGTGCCAAGAGAAACTGCTCCCTCCCCCTACGAGATCCCAGCCAAGTAGCCAGCCACCAAAGCTGATTTGTCTGTGCATTTGTGTGATTCTGTTCCCTCTATGTTTGTCTGTTTTCCTTCTCAGGGATACCCCGAGAAACAAGCCAAAGTGTGCATGACAGTGAGTCCCAAATATCGCTGAGTAGGGAAATAAAATAGTCAAAGGCACAACAAGAGAAACTGAGAGACACCATTAAAAGAATATTTCCTGAAACGACACGCCCTGGACAGTCAATAAGCCTCCTTTAACAGAGCAATATTAACAGGTGCGCAGCACAACGAGGTTTTTAAAGCTGACAAGAGTCAGAAAACTAGCAAAAATGAATAACAAAATGGAGGCAGCCACCTCAAGGATTGATGAGGCAGAGAGAAGAATAGGTGAATTAGTAGATATAGCAAAAGAGGAAGCTGCAAAAAAGAGAGAGAAACTGATCCAGGAGCAGGAAAAAAGAATTCGAGACTGGAGTGATACAATCAAATGGAACAACATCCGTATCATAGGAATTCCTGAAGAGGAAGACAGAGAGAAAGAGCCTGAAGGGATACTAGGCCAAATTATAACAGAATTTCCCAAATCTGGGAAAAGAAATAGACATTCAAACTCAAGAGGCACAAAGAACCCCCTTAAGACATAATTTGAATCGACCTTCGGCACGACATATCATAGTGAAACTGGCAAAATATAAAGAGAGAATTCTGAAAGCAGCTAGGGATAAAAGGGCCCTCACGTACAAAGGGAAACCTATCAGAGTGGTTACAGACCTATCTAATGAAACTTGGCAGGCCAGGAAGGAATGGCAGGTAGCCATACTTATATCAGACAAACTGGACTTTAAAGTAAAGGCAGTAACAAGAGATGAAGAAGGACATTATATAATAATTACAGGGTCTCTCCATAAGGAAGAGATAACAATTATAAATATCTATGTGCCAAACTTGGGAGCACCCACAAACATAAAACTATTAATCACAGACAGAAAAAATCTTATTGATAAGAATGTGCTAATTGCAGGGGACTTTAATACTCCTCTGACACCAGTGGATAGATCAACCAGACAGAAAATCACTAAAGAAACAATGGACCTGAATGACACATTGGAAGAGATGGAATTGATAACTATTTTTAGAACTCTGCATCCTGAAGTTAGGAAATTCACCTCCTTTTTGAGTGCACATGGCACATTCTCCAAGATTGATCACATACTGGGGCATAAAGCAGCCCTCCATAAGCATAAATGAATAGAGATCATACCATGCACACTTTCCGATCACAATGCTATGAAACTTGAAATTAACCACAGGAAAAAGTCTGGAAAACCTCCAAAAATGTGGAGGTTAAAAACCACCCTACTAAAGAATGATTGCATTAATCAGGAAATTAGAGGAGAAATTAAAAAATATATGGCAACCAACGAAAACGAAAATACAACAATCCAAAATCTCTGGGATGCAGCAAAGGCAGTCCTAAGAGGAAAGTATATTGCAATCCAGGCCAATCTCAACAAACTAAAAGAGCACAAATTCAAAATCTAACAGAGAACCTACTGAACTAGAAGGGGAGCAGCAAGAGCACCCCAAACCCAACAGAAGAAAAGAAATAATAAAGATCTGGGAAGAAATAAACAATATAAAATCCAAAAGAACAGTCGAGCAGATCAATGAAACCAAGAGTTGGTTCTTTGAAAAAATAAACAAAATTGGTAAACCTCTAGCCAAGCTCCTCAGAAAGAAAAGAGAGAGCACCCAGATAGACAAAATCATGAATGAAAAAGGATCTATTACAACCAATCCCTTAGAAATACAAGCAATCATCAGAGATTAT